>JAZGTJ010001154.1:30915-57697 GCA_036877575.1 Botia almorhae | reverse complement strand
GAGCGAGAACACCAGGTGAGTGGAAGTCAGGTGATTGACCAGAAGGCAAAACATGCATGTATGGGTAAATGTATGTCTGTAAAACAACAACAAAAAATGATGAAGTAACAATAATTAACAAATGTATTATTTTAGATTTTTGAAAGACATTTGTTGACTTCGAAACAGTTATGGTGTTATGGTTTATTATAGTTTTGGGTCATCGCTAGATCTAATGTAAACACTCGTCATATTGCAAAAACAAGTTTAGAAACAATATTGTGTGACTTACACAGTCAGAAAAAGCAAATTGAACCGTGATTTCCACTAGGGGGCGCATACAGAGATTACAATGTGCCTCTCATAAAAATGATGTATTTCCCTTGGTTTAATAATTCAGTTTGAATTTTATATACAGCTATATAAACTGACTTGTAAAAATAATCATATTTTATACATTGGCAGTGAAGTAATAAATATAACATACAAAAATAACCTTTAATAGTAAACTTTATCCTGTTGCTAAGTACTCAGTAAAACGCATCAGCTTTCCTCATAAAAACACATTGTATGTGTTTATTTGTTTAATACACACTGTGTTGTTCTTTTGTAAAGATTTCCAGTGACCAGCTGAGCTAAAAACTTGATCATTATTATTGTTACAAACTGAAAAATCCAGAAGATTCCTTTGAAACTCTCTCCAGACACGTTTTCAAAGCACGATGACATGGAAAGCTAAACACGCGTCATTTTCCTTGACCTGGCGACACGCCTTCAAACCAAATTCAGAAGTTTTTCTGTTTTAGTCTTTGCTGTTAGTTGTTCAGCCTTGGGGCACTAACAAGTGTGCCAGGAAACAGAGGGCCCTACAGCACTAAAACTGTAATTACTAAAAACACACACGATCATGATTCACATCTCTGTCATTTTAAAGTCTTCAAAAAATGTATTTTCACATACAAAATTACTGTACTTTCTAATTTTGTAACAAACAGTCATTTAATCCAGTAATGATTTTTTTAAACTGCCCTGTACAAACACAAGCTTACAGAAGCCTGTTTGTGTGAAACCCACCCTATATAAAACTCAAAGCTTCATGCACACAATGAACATGTCACGCAGCACATGAGCTGCAAACTCCATGTTTCATTTAATTATCACCACACGCAGTCACAAGATAAAAGTCAAATTGAAATAAATGTCCTTTACCTTCCCAGCCCTGCAGCTGTGATGGGGAGCTCTCTCTCTCTCCTCTGGTAGAGTCAGCCTTGCGGAGTCAGTGTGTGTGTGTGTGTTTGCCAGGCGTCTGCTCTCCGCTCCTCTCCACTACAGCAGCGTCCTTGTTCAGCATTCTGCTCACACTACATCTTTATTCCAACCACACTTAATTCAGGAGATCCTTATCCAAAAATACAGCACCATCTCCCTCCTCCTCAGTTTCTCCTCCCTCTCCTCTTTTTCTCCCCCGCCTCCTCTCCCCCTCTTCTATTCCTCCTGACAGTCCCGGGGCATCCAGGCCTCTGCCATCAGCTGTGAATTAATTTCTCACCCGGCGTGGCGTCTGTGCCCGCCGCGAGGAGGATCGGGGTCTGCTGGTGAACCTCATCTGCCTGGGACTGCTGTACTGCAGTCACTGCTGTGCTTCTCACTGCATCCTTCTGCAGTGCAGCCTAAATCTTAGCACCCTCACACTCCTCCTCTTCACTCAAGGTCCCTTCTGTGTCTTCGACCTTGCCTCTGTCCCCAGCTCTACACTGCAGCCCGTCCTCAACAAAACTGAGGACCGTTAGAGCAGGCACGCTCTTTCCTAGGCTAAACACACACCCCCTCTCAATGCATCCTTTATTGGGTTATTTATTTTTCAATCACTCCTCCCTCCTGCTGGCAGCCCGCAGGTCCAACACGGGCTGATGAAGGGATGAGGAGAAGAAATACAAACTGCAGCACGCGCAGATGTAATCAATACATGCACCAGCACAAATACTGTCACATCTGAGTCACACCTTTGAGTCTTTCACCCGCGTTCCAACTTGATCTGTATTTAAACTGATCTCGGGGAAACTCAGTGCTCATAAAGGGGGTAAACGGGGAGCCAGGTAACACACTCACGTCCTTAGCCACATGGCTGGGGGAGTAATTAGTCTAATGGCTCTTCCGTGGCTGACAGTACTGGGTGTTATTATGGGGATGCGGGGGTAAGGAAGGTGAAAGTCTCAGCTAGATAGTTTCAGTGGTTTGGCTGTAGTGACGCACAGTTACTCTTTACTGTGGAATCATCCTTGGCTTCTAACCAGAGGAGCAATTATCAAAGACATCTCAACAGGCTGCGAGCTTACTGTAGATAAAACACTGAGCCTTCTACACTGCAGAGGAATGAAACAGCTCCACACACACGATCCCCATGAATATATATTTATTATTTAAATATTTCAGACAATAATGTTAAGGATCTTGTTAAAAACATCACTTTCAACACTAGGATCCGTCAGAAACGTTTGTTGGGTGGCAGGTGCAGCAAGAGTTTTGAAGAACTTTCTTACGTTACACTTAAAGGGATAGTTCACCTAAAAATGGGTGAACTATCCCTCATCCTCATCCTTTACTCATCCTCACCCTTTACTCATCCTCATCCAAACCTGTATGAATTTTTTGCTTCTGAGGAACACACACAGAAGATATTTTGAAGTACGTTGGTAACCAAACAACAGTGGCACCCGTTGACTTCCATTGTGTGGACAAAAAAAAACCACATTCGAAACATTTCACAAAATATCTTTTGTGTGTCGTGTGATAGGCAAACTATCCCTGTAATGTTAGTTCTGTCCTTCTACCTCGTTTAAAGTATTCACATGTTTGGTCTTTTACAGTATGAGCTATTTTTAGCACGTTACCAGAGCAGACAGGAAGTCAGTGAAACGACCCCCTGATGTTCAGACATGTGCTTACAATGTCTTTAAAACAGCCATAACAAAGGAGAAATTAAACGGGTCAAAAAAGAACCAGTGCTTATAAAAGCACAATGTAAACATACAAGACCATTCTGGAAAACAATCTGTGCTCTTTATTTCATTCCGCAGAGACACTACCTCATAACCTAGCGCGCATTTTACAAGTTGGCGAGTAAACTCCTAAATTTAAATATATAGTATCTGCTGTATGTGTTGATTACAGAGGTCAGGAGAAACAGTTATCTGGAGGGGGGTGAAATGTAAACAGAATGACTAATTACCCTGTCGTGTCTTACAATGATGTCATGACCCAGTCGCCTTTATACGCATCACACACACCGGATTAAAAACAAACAGATGTTTTATCACCAGTGGCGACAGAAGTGGCTTCCACAGCTCTGTTTACCGAGACATATATCAAACTTCGGGTGTCCTCGAACCTCAGTGTGCTACTAAATCAATTCCCAGACAGGTCTCTCACATTTAAACTGGTCGTGGCCAAGGTTTCCAAGAAAGAAGAACTTAAGAAAGTTGTAAGTCATTTATTTATTATAAATCAGAGAGGAAATCGTCTGTGTGTAAGAAACATTACACAACATCTGGAGAGCTTTCAGGGAAGAACCACAATCTTCTTCTCGAGTTTCTGCTGAGGGAAGATGAACCTCCTCATGACGTCGTCCAGCTCCTCCAGAGCGAGCTGAGCGTGAAGTACGGCCACATCATCAGGGTCCGATCGGACCACCCACTTCAGAGCCCGATACAGCTCCAGCAAGACGTCCCCCAGAACCTGAGCAGTGGAGGAATGAAGGAGAAACAGAACACACTTAGTAAGCAGATGTTTACAGCACAGTAGAGCACAGTACAGTACAATAGTACACAAGATAAAGCGCAAACGAGGAAAGTAATGAACACAGGTCTCTCGAGACCTTTGCAGAAGTCACAAGGAGTGTGCAAGCAGTCAGCTTTTCTGACTTTGTAACTTCACACTATGAGAACACAGGGGACTGGTGACTGATGGTTTAGCTGGACAAGCTCATTACTCGCTGCAACAGCTGGACCAAGTCACCAGCATTCCTCACACCAGAAGGAACTTTGTCGGCCGGTATCCTGAGAAACCTAACAGAACCGTTTACAAATGTCATTACAGGATGGGCAACTACACCCCCGGCCCACGCCAAGGTCAAAAGTGTAAGAGGTCATTTGCAGCAGCGTGAGGTCATGGGATCTGCTCGTGTGTGTTTAAAGAGGGACTTTTAAGTGTCAACTTCTATGGGACAGACAGAGCGATTTCTCAAGCCACGCCTCCTCCAACAGTAAACGGTGGTATGCAAATACATCGTTTGACAGGCAAGCAGGACAACCAATTATCTTATTCGGACCGAACGCAATGATTGGATGAACCTTTTTAAATGAAAATTTTATGGCCCTGTGCCTTCCACAGAATATATTTAGACCACTTACTGATTGCCATCAGGATGTGAAGAGATGTTCAACCAGAACAACCAAAACTGTTTCTAGAAAAGATTGTTTACTCTGCCTTTAAGAACAACATGGTGGTGAGTAATCGATGTCGATTACTCGATGTTTTTTGGTTTAAGTATTTCTTTAACAGAGGCATGTGGCATTATAAGAGCACTTAGACATGTCAGGTTGTTCAATAAATCACCAAAATCACAGTTTTATCACTACAGGAACAACATATTAAGTCAGTGGTGTGACATCAGTTCAGCCGACCTCACATCACTTTGCTGCTGTTCTTACAATGGAACGTTACTGCGCACTGATTGGTTAATGACATTACAGCTGTAATTCTAAACTTGTGATACATACAATTTGATATCAGGATCACGTTCAATTATATATTCCTTCCAGAAGAGTTATAAATAGCAGGAACGGTTTTCTCTTTATCATAAGTTTATTACTCAGCGCTCTGGAATTCTTGATTCTGATTGGCCAGCCGGGACATTCCAAGGTGTGTTATTCCCGGGAAAACAACGGCCTAAAACTACTAACACACAGTCATCCGGGTACTGCGAGACATCTGGACCTTACAAATAAAATAAATATAAATATGCCTAATTAATGAGCAAAGTATTTGCATATTTGCAAATAATTAAACCAAATTATTGTCTTGTTTGAACATCATGTCTGGGCTTAAAGCTGATAGGAAACTTGTTTTCCTTGCGGAAGGTTTGTATTTGCTACAAATGAGTTAATAAAATATTTCAAATCAACTTTTCGTGTCCAATAATTTACTTATGTGGTACGTAGCTGCTTTACGTCAGGGTTCTAATCACTCTGTCTAGGTTTATTTTGTGATAACTTCTGGCTGTGCACAACTGAAGTTTTTTCATATTATTTCCATAAATTTGATATATGTACCAGTTGACATCTAAGAGCAAGAGTCAGACACAGGAAGGATTGTGGGTTTATAATCGTAACTGTTGGGAGTGTGATCAGGGATGTGAGAAGGAGAGCATCTGGAGATAGAGATGATTAGACAGAGCATTTGTTGTCTAACACAGAAGGTGACCTCTAAATAAGAGAGTAGAAAATGACAGCTGATCCTCATCCGTCCAGATGCTGGAAAAATGTCTCCCACTTACCATGTGTGTTGATCTAACGGCACCAGACTGGAAGACCTAACAGCCTACTTCATAACCTCACACAAAACACACACACATGTCCTTCTGTTTTCAGAACACTGCTGTAGGAACAATTAACACTTCACACAATTTAAAGGTGCTGTAAATGATTTCTCAAAAACGCAGTTTAAAATCAACAGTTTGCTAAATATCTGTTCTGTGCGTGTTGGAAATCATGTTTTTGGTGCACTGTCCTGGCTCTGTAAACAGGAGATAAAAAGTGGACCGATCCACGCATCACTATAACACTCTCGTAGCCAATCAGCAACAAGGGGTGTGTCCACCAGTTGTTAGTTGCTGCCTGTGTTGCAAAGCGCATTTGTTATTCTGAGGGCATAGGAAGGGTGTGTTTGTTTGGGTATCACTTTAAAGTATCAACAGATATTTCTCAGAAATCACTTTAATACACAGAAGAGCTTAAGCTATTTAACACACAAAATCTTTTATAACTTTATAATCACAAACATCATGCTCACCTGATCACACATATCTACAGTTTAAACACTCACCTGTGTGGTTTTATCACTGAGGCCCCTGAGCACCAGAGCGATGACATGGACCGCAGCCCTTCGAACCTCTGCCTCTCTGTCTGTCTTTATCAGGGCTGTGAGACACATGCTCAGCTGCAGAAAACAGCACGTGATCAGAGGTCAGAAACAAAGAGTGTTTTCTGAAGGTGTTGCGCGGGCCTCAGAGCTACAGCACTTCACCCGCTAATAATTTAAATTGTAAGAACGCTAACCTAATGTTTTCATTAAGTAACAAAAATATTACAAATGTCATTTTGAAGCTTTTAGGAACGTTCAAGGCGGCCATTTTTCTACATGTTATATGAATGTTATGGCTTGGTTTTTAAAACGTTCCTTTAACAACTTAATAACGTTTTTGATATAAATGTTATATAACATAAAAACGCTCAACTGAAGTTACGGCAGGAATCTTTTTGATAACATTCAGAGAACATAAGCCAATGTTCTGAGAGTCGCTGTTGATCTTGATGTCAATGCAGTGTGTTGATTGATGTTTAAACGCGTGTGGAGAGCTGATGGACTGGATGAGAGATTCACGACCTCTCGTGAATGAGCAGTTAGTCATTGTGACAGAGGTGTGCTGAAGACTCGTGAAGGACCAGCGCTGCAGCTCAGCCTCGTACAGCAGACTCTCATCCAGCACATGCATGCACAAGCACTGATAAACAGATTTCACATGTTTACACAGAAATACTAGATCTGCACTTCTGGAAAACTGCAATGTGACAAAGTTAAAGTGTGAGGTAAGATTTAGGCTTCTGTTCCGTGCACACACATGCTTTTTTCTGTCTGAGGTGTGCAAGAATACATGCATAGTTTACAATAGGTGGTTAAAAATGACGTAATAAAGTGACCAATCACAACTCGGTATGTAACTCGATGAAAGACAGAAGAATAATCAGAACTAACTATACAAATGTTGCTGTGACATCATCGCTTCCGATTCGATTTTAAATGCAGAACATTTTAATGACAGGAGCTCATGAGAAGTTTTCATATAACAATTCGAGCTCTGTAGAACTCAGTCATGTGTTCACATGTGTACAGAATGCATCACTATGTCCTGAAACTCTGCAGCCGAGGTATCGACTGACCTGAGTAAGCCAATCAGTGTAATGAAAGCTAAACAGAGTGTTTATCCATATGTACACCAATAGAAAACCATGAACTCAGCACTGGAGAAGAAAATTAAGAGAACGCACACACACACAGCTGTGTTGAGCAGAGAGCAATGACTGCACACACACGCATAAGCACACATGCGCACACAGCTGTGCTGAGCGGAGAGCAACGCCACGCACACCGCCACGCACACCGCCACGCACACCGCCACGCACACCGCCACGCACACCGCCACGCACACCGCCACGCACAACGCCACGCACAACGCCACGCACAACGCCACGCACAACGCCACGCACAACGCCACGCACAACGCCACGCACAACGACACGCACAACGACACGCACAACGACACGCACACTTTGGACGAGAGGCAGTGGTTTACAACTGATAGTCTAACAGTTGTAATTTTCACTGGTTCATTTGGCTTTATCTGAGTAATTATTTGAGATGTACCTCTTGCGCCAGCGGTCCGAGGGAAAAGTTGAGCCGCTGGCAGAGTTCTCCCAGGTTGGAGAGACTGCTGGCACGCACACTGCTGTCCTCATCTCGCGTGCCACTCAGAAACACACCAATCAGAGGCCGGCCGTAGTGCGGAGCCAGGTCGCCTGAAAGAACACAGTGCCAGAATTATAAAGAGCAAGACTACACAAATACTGAATAACAATATAACGAAAAAAGAACTTATATTCATTGAAATAACATAGAGAAGGGGTAGAATAGAAGCTGTCTGGTCTGAACACACACACACACACACACAGAGGAGTTGTCACTCCTCTTTCAATCTCTCCGTCTTGGTGTGAATGTCTTCAAGTCCACAGCACGTTCCTGCAGCATGAGCACTGCAGCTAAACTGGGATTTCTTGGCTCATGAGAAATTGACTCTTTCTGGGCAATCACAATAAAAATTCACAATAAATTACGAGCAATTAGCATGTTTTTCAAGAAAATTATTAATAAAAGCAGAAAATAAATAAATGGCCTTTGTGTTGCTGTTGTACGGCTTAGCAAGAAACACACGTACACACTGAAATGGTCATACTGATGGTCATAAAGCATGAGTTAGATGGATTAAAACATTCTAACAAAATAGTGCTATATAATTTCCAGTTATTATTGCAAATTAAAAGTAATAATATAAAAATATTTGCTAAAAATAAAATTTTTGAAGAGTGGCCAGTAAAAACATTGGCAGATCAAACATACGAATTACTCCCACAACCAAAAAAAAAACATTATTTCTTGACCTCTGTACACAGCTAGAGATCCACCAGTTTGGGTCTAGTGGGCCCGGCTCCTCACAGCTGATTTTACTGGCCAGACCACTAAAGGTTCAGTTTAAGATATCACTCAAACCTTTCAGAACCGAGTTCCACTGAGACATAAATGTCCACTTGTTTTAATGACCAGTCGTCCATACATATGAAAGAGGCTTAACAGCTTTTGTGGACCGGAGAAGAAAAAGTGAGAAGAAAAAGGGGAAGAAAAAAGGCAGAGAAAGAGTGTAACATCCATGTCTTTCATCCCTCTTGTTAACTGTGGCCATCTGTTCAAGCCCCTTATTAAGTGACACGTTTAATTAGAAACCAGGGGCCCATTTATGCCATGTGAGGACTGATTTAATTATAGACTGTATGTGACCATTACGAAACAGCAAACTGTGGTGGTACATTTAGTTATTACAAGCTTAAACACACGTATAAAGTCAAGCACAGAAATCAGAGCCTCATTAGATAATAAGCTGAGCTGAAGTGTGTAATGAGCCCTGCAGTGTGTGTGATGCCACTGTGACTGTGACACTGAGCTGTGAGATTCATTGTGAGCCTCTACAGCAGCTGTTGGGCTTTTTCAGAGCTCGTTCTGTTAGTGTCGAGGAGCCGGGCCAAGACGACACGCCTCAGATCCAAACTCACTGCTCCGAGACGCAACAAAGAAGAAGCCAGTACAGGCCAGATCTGACGAACAGGTGCTGAAGTGATCCGTTTTTAAAGATATTTCATTTAGTAAAAAAATAAGAAAGGACAGACACACAAACATACAGAAAGAAAGACAGACAGACAGATAGATCAAACACAGACAGATCACATACAGTGTACAGACAGTGACTGGGCTCACCCATCGCCCGGCTGGCTCTCATTAAAACCTCGCCCACTTTGAGGCGTATCTCCAGGGAGCTCTCTCTCTTGAGGGAACCTTCACTCGCCCCAGTCTGAAACTCTTTCAGCAATCTCTGCAGAATCTGCTCAGGAAACGACTCAGCCAACACTGTCAATCCTGCACACACAGAGAGAATAAAGAAACAGTGTGAATACAGACAGAGAGCCGGACAGACTGGAAAGAATTTAATGTTAACTAAAGCTTTTCTCCACAGGACTGACTGAGTAAGTTAAGATAGTCCTACATGACCATTTATGGACATGATGGGAGATTGTGTTAGAGAGCAGGTTTAGCTAATAGACCCAAAATAAATCAGAATCCATTTACAGGACCAGAACCAGCATCCATCTGAATCTAATGCTGTTCCTAAAATAACCTGAGACTGATGGAGTAATTTGTGCTACACCACGCACACACACACACACACACACACACACAAAAGATCTTCTATAATATCACATTAACATCTGCGTTTTATACCTCCACCTAAAACAACAACGTCATCTGACCAATCAAAAACAAGCATTTTAAAGTTCAATGTTATAGAGGTCACTGAGGTTGCATGAGGTCATTGAGGTTGCATGAGGTCACTCGTCTCTCACCTTGAATGGCAGACAGATAGACAAAGGTGTCTTCATGTTCCAGGTTCTCCAGAAAGAGCTGCAACACATTGAAACAAAACACTTAACGAAGAATCAGGACAGAGTTAATTAATTCCTTTAGTCTAATTATCACCGACGCTTTTCAAGCTTTCATTTGTTCTGCTCTCAGCAGATTTACATTCATGCAAATGACAACACGTCTGAGGCCTGCAGTTCTAAACCGTTCCAAACCATTCCAATGAGTTCATGCCCAGCTAACAGAGTATCTTCTCAGAATGTTGGCTAATGTTTTCTAAAGGTTCTCTTATAGTTTAAAAATGGTACTTGCAGTAAATGTTAGTAGAATGTTTTTTCTACGTTATATATCATATATATCAAACGCTTTTTACTTTCATACATATAAAAACTTTAATTATGTAATGTTTACAAAAAACGTTCCTCTAACTACTTAACAATAATGTTTTTGGTGTACGATACAAAACGTTAACGTTCTAAGAACGTTCCCTGTAAGCTGGCTGGGATGGCACTCTGTGTCTGTGTGCATGTGTGAACTGGCTGTGTTCAGGAAGTGTTGAACACAGAGAAAGATCTTATCACAGAGAATATTAGATGACACACTGGAGAAAGACTCTCATCATAACTAGATCCCACGAGAGTCTTCATACGGCCCCGAGCAAGAGTTTTCACACACCAGTGTCCCCGTCTCATTTATTAAACATGGTCTGGAGCCACAGACGCCCTCAAAGGAAAGCCCACAGAAGAGAGAGAGGAACACTGAGGAACACTCGACCACTTAAACAGGGTCACCCAGGGTGGAGCAGTCTACAATAAACCCCAGAGAGGTGCGTACGTGACACCTGCCTTACAGCTTCAGGATCAGTAATGTATTACTTATTATTGTTATTATGTCTCCATTTACAGTGTATATACAGTATAAATTGCATATTTATAAAAACAAAAAACTGCCACACACACACATATATACACATATACATACACACACACACACGTGTGCATGTATGTACCACTGACTTACTGTCAGCAGTTTGTCTTTGTTCTGCAGTGCTGTTAAATCTCCATCTCTACAGGCGCGTGTCAGTGAGCGCAGCGCTACAGCTCTGGTGGGCACATCCGGGTCACAGGCCTCCAGCAGGCACTCAGTGAAAGCTTTACTGGGTCCAGATTCCTCAGAACTCCCCCCGGCTGTCTGTCCAGCTGTATGTCCAGCATTTGGTTCAGTAGCTTGGGCTGAGACTTTAGGTGCTACGGGTGGATCTGTGGTGTGTCTGAGAGGGGACATGTGCGGTGTGGGAACCCGGTTAACTGAAGTGCTACATCTGTCTTCAGAGCTGGAGATTAGCTGGCCCGCTACAGCCTGATTCCTCATACATGTTGGGTTAGATTTGGGTTTGGAAGATGATGTACTGGCCGGGTGGGTGTTGGACCTGACGCCAGTGGGTTGAGCAGGTCTGTGCTGGCCAGCTGTTCTGGGGACAGTTTTCGAGCGGTAGGCCCCGTGTGTAGCGATGGTGGCTCTCAGATCAGAGGCCAGCTCCTGGATGACTGGTTCTGGGTGCTGCTGGGAAATGTGCTCCAGAAGAGGCAGTAAAGCAGCCATTGCAGAGTAATCGTCTGCACTTAGCTGTGACAAAACATGCACAAATGGGTCACTGACAAGTGTGTATTTTATATGTTAACATAACGCTACTTTTATGCATTTGGCAGACACTCTTATTCTTAACTGTGCATTTAAGCTATACATCTGATCTGTATCAGTAACCTACAGTAAGACAGTTCAGTTTTTATACATTCAGTTTTTCATGAAACTTTATTTTGCATTTTCTAAATACATTTTTTATTTTCAATGTTTAAAGAAAATAACAAAAGACAATTTAGCTGCTCTTCAGAATTAATAAAATAAACACACATTTACAAAGAGAGTGCTACGCTATGACAATTTTAAAAGCACAATTATTCAATGTGGACAATCAAATAATATGAGGACATAAAAATTGTGTTTATAATACTTGAAGAATTGGATCGTTTTTCATTCAAGTAGTTTATGAAGAATGCTACACACTTGACTGTTGATTACTACAGAGCTAGACAAAAACGATCTGTATTTGATAAGAAAATTACAGTAAAATGACTGACAGGAGGTGGTAGTTTTTACTGTAGTACCTCAGCAGCTCCAGAGAGCAGAGTGGCCACGAGACCTATTCCCATACTGAGAGTCTGACTCTCCACTGGACTGTCAGAACCAGACTCCAGCCCAACACATGCCCTCTGCAGCATAGCCTCCATAAACCCAACCACCTGCAGACAGAGAGAGAGAGAGAGAGAGATAGAGAGAGAGCGATATATTGGCATATGACCTTGAGACAGCCTGCACCTTCTAAAGTAGCACATCTACATTTCATGTGCTACATTCAGAAACGCGAGCTTCATAAATGTGTTTTAAAAAAGAGGTTCTTCTGTCACTGCTTAAATGGAACAGATCTGGTCAGGACACGATGGGGTCTATTTTTAGATGTCCCCTATTTTCCTTATTGAAAACTCCAGCAGATTCAGAGTATAAAACGATCAAAAATGTGTGTGGAATAAAGGGGTTCGAATAATTTACAGTGACACAAAAGCAAGCTCACTACCAAAGTCTATTTTCCACAATCATACACTAACAATTCAACCAATTAGAATGACCGAAACAGGCTAATTTGTTTAAATAACATTGAAGGAATGGCTTTGTGTTCCTCTATATCACACCTGAGTGGGTTTGCGGAGCAGAAGTGTGTGTGGAAGAGCCTCACACATGATGGCCAGCGTCTGCAGTACAGCCAGTCTCTGTGCTTGAGCGCTCGTACGGCCCAGCAGGTGCTGCTCTAACTCCAGCAGGGTCATGGTGGAGGTGTCGACTTCCTGTTCAAACCCCGCCTCCTGCTCAGCGGCCACAGCTGTTAGATTCTGCAAACGGTCAGAAATTTAAAGAAACGGGTCACACAAAAATACAAACTTAAGTTGCTTATTTTTGCAGCTTATTTTATACGAAACACTTTATTTTTGAGATTCACAGCCTCTGGTCATCTATGGTATGGTTTCGTTGTATGAATAAAGGCAGCCTCTTCAAAAATTCCTGCTGTTCGATGGAGGAAGGTTGGGTCCACACTTGTTTTTTTTAAAACGCAGGTGATTATTAATGGCAGAGTTTTAATTTTTAGGTGTACTGTTTCTTTAAGCTGTGAATTGCACTCTAGACTTAAAAATGAATGCATTCTTTGGATGGCCTGATCTTCTGCTTAGATCTTCTGCCCAGGAGATCTTCTGACCCAGATCTTCTGCTCAATACCTTAAAATAACTATTTAAACATTAAGCCGCACTGGAATCTGTTAAACCTCAATAGATGGAGGTCAATACCTCCAACAGCAGCAGAAAAAACTCTCCAGGCAGGTCACTGTCCTTCATCTCTCCCAGCAGCTCCACCACACACTGAACCTTCCACTGCTCTCCTGAGACCTTCTCAAACAGGGCATCATCTTCATCACTACCAGAACACAATGAATCAGAGAAACCATTTGATTTTACACACACTTCACATGAATTATCACATGGTTCCTGTTTAATTACCTCACTGGCTCTTTACCACTAAGTCTGGCCCCTCCTTCGCTGCCAGGTGAGAACTGGAAGCCAGGCTTGACTCCGCCCACCTCTCCCAGCAGGCCACACAGGTGTTTTAGCAGCGAGAGAGCTTGTGAGCGCTCTGTGTGAGACAGGCACCATATAAGGATCTCCTGACACGGTGTTCTGCAGAAAACAAGCACTTTTAGTCTGTCCAAGCATATTTATAAATCATTTAAAACATGTGGATGATCAAAAAACGCACACCGACCGTAAATGAGACGCGTTGTGTTTTGTGAAGCAAAAAAGGCTGAAAATGGTGGCGATGACATCACGCAGGGCTTTCAACAGCACTCCAGATGGACTGTTACCCACCACGCAGATCTAAATTAAACATTGTTATTGTGTAAATGATGACACAATCATAATCTGATGATACAGAACGCGGCTTAAATGATCGGAAGCTTTTATTGCGTACTTTGTATACATCCTCAATACAGCGAGTCAGCTCGCACTCTTCCACTGCATCCTGGGATAGGTCATTTCCTGCAACACAGTTCATTTAAATAACATTGGGACCGAATGCAATGATTGGACGAACATTTTATGCTCCTGCGCCTTCCACAGAAGATATATATAGACCAATTAGTGATCGCGATCAGGATCTGAAGAACTTTCAACCAGCAAACAAAACTGCCTAACCTGTTCCCTCTGTACAGCGATGAAGGGGAGTGAAAAGAGAACGAAGCAGGAATCGGTGCGCAAACTCTGGCCGATCTTGCACCATGGTGAGCGCCGCCCTAGTGGCAACTCTCTGGAACTGCTGTGCAGTCAGCTTGTCCTCAAAATGCAGTAGCTCCAGAATCTAAATCAGGCGACATTGCATCTCTTGGTTAGATGCAGTTTTGCAGACTTTTAGCATCAAACTAAAAGCTATCATATAAATTGATAGCATAACACATTTATAAGACTCTGGTTTTTGCTATTGTGATTATTAGTTGGTTTAGCCAACTAAATATAATCTTAAAACATCATTAGCACAATAATTTCCCTCCGTTACCTGTGGACACACTTGACTGTAGTAGCTCTCAGCTGAGAGTGACTGCTGAGGACAAGCAGCAAGAATCTTGGCCACAGCGTCACATTTTTTCCAGTCAGAGGCTCCACCTGCTGGACAGAGATGTGAAACGCAGGCAAAATGATTAAAAACGCTGACTAAATATGCTGATTATTTTTAGCTGTAATAAAAACAGTACGATATACCATGGAATCATAAACCCAGTGGAATTATGTGAGGTGCTTTGCTTACTGTATGAAAATACACATTTTTCCGTAACAGCACTGTACTGTTTATAGAATATGCAAAACATACATTCCCACTCACTGTCATATCTTTCTCCATCAGTGCTATTTTTAAATCGTCCAGCTTTTTTAACACAAACAAAAAAGGGTTTTGCTTCCCTTTATAAATATGTATGAGAACTGCTGGACAAACACCATCAAAACTGAGTAATTGCCAAGTTAAAAATGAAACGCATGCTTCAGTAAACATCCTATTACTTCCAAATTTGACTGTATGATCAAATCCTCAGACATTTTGAGAAATGTATTAATCAAATGTCTGTGGATATTTCTCATGTACTGTATTGCACCTTAAAATAAGCATAACTCAGTTCCGGCCTTCTTTACCTCCGGGCCCCTCCAGAATGGCCCTCACCACTGACTGGACCCCATGAGGCTGCATTAACCTGTCAGAAAGCAGCTGTCCACAGAGGCGTCTCAGCCATGCTGGTGCCGGGGTCAGAGTTTTACCACCAGCACTTCCACCTCTGGAACCTGAAGACGCCTACAGCAGGCAGAGAAAGACACTCTGGTTTCCATCACTGGTTCCCACCCAGATGTGCATGTATCTGTATGTAAGATTTAAATCTAGATGAAACACAGATAATACACAAAGTTTGTGGGTGAACTCCACCTGTTTCGGGCCTCCTTGGAGAACAAGAAGTTCCTTGATGACGATTGGCTGATAGACTTTTCCTAAAAGCTTGTGAAGTTTCTCTCTGCAGGATTTGCGCTCCTCTACTGTCAGCCCCTGATGAAGACGAGACCAGATGAATTTACAGTTCCAGTACATGTGATTACTGATTAAATAATAAAGGGCTGTTCTGGTATTTTGCAAAATAAATTCATAAAGTTATGATATTTGTTTTCATATGGTTTTTTGTCATAGCATTAAAACCTTATTGCTTTGTGTGCCGTCTCCTTCAGGGCGATGAGGTCGATACGCTAACTGACACAGAGCCGCCATGACGTCACCCAGATGCCGTGTAAAAACAGGAGTTGCTATGGACGACAGGGTAGAAATTTCCAGCAGAACATCAGTGGTGATAAGTAAACGACGCTCCCCTGCAGGGGCCACATCATAACGCACTGCTCCCTCCACAGAGGCCCCGAAGGCTGACCTCAGTCCCAGTGGAACCCCAACACCAGGAGCTAAATACGGGCAGAGACCCAGTGTGACCACAAACTGCAGCACAGTGCCCAGTGTCTTCTGCTGGACCACACTGAGTACATCTGGAGGTAGGGGTGGGGCAGCTTCTGGGGTGCCAGGAATTGGTCTCGCAGGATTTTGATGAAAGATTTCCAGAAGATGAGTGAGGTGACGTGCCAGGCAGAGCAACAAGAGAAGGCATTCCTGGACAAAGCTCCAGGTTAGGTCAGGAGCATCACTGCACACCCACGTGATCTCTCCTCTGAGCTCCTCCAGGAGTTGACGGGCTTCCTCCAGCTCTCCGCCCGCTGACAAGTGCTCACGAAGCCCTGACAGGTTCCTCTGGAGGGCTGACAACAGAGTCGTTTGGGTGCTTTGACCATCGCTCGAATGAGCATCTAGAAAGGAGGAGCAGAATGCTAGACCAGACAGACCGAGTTTAACCAACAGGCAGTTAGAAAGTTGTGTTTTGTTTAATAAAATTACCCGATATAACTACCCAAACATTTCTGCATGTAGTATGTTCTCTCTTACCTCGAACAGGTTTGGTTAAGATGCCGAGGGACTTTAATAACGCTGTGGTCATTTTCCCCGCACAAAAATGTGCAGTCTACAGAAACAATGTCGACAATATTATACGTCATAACTACGGAGGGAGACGCGGTTTTCAAAATAAAAGTCCCAGACATCTCGTTTGACTCTAGACTGAAAAGCTGCAATAAGTAACTTTATTTTGGTTTAAAATGAAACAAAAAACAGCGCGTACATGGTCAGTTAGTGTTTAACAGGATCTCCTTACTTTACACCGTCATACACGTTAAGAAAATAACTTCGCAAGTAACTTTTTTTGGCAAGTGAGCCATTTAGTTTCAAACAGAGATGGCGATAGAGAGGCAAAAGTTACGGATCGCGGCTTTAAAGAGCAATATGAAATATTATTTTCATTATAACGATTGATTGAAATGATATCCCAGTAAAACCAGGAGGTTTCTACAAGTTTCTACAAATGTATACTGGATCCCAGGAATTAAAATGAATTTGGAATGAATGGATGAAATCATAAATTAACGAATGCATATTTTATTGTGCTTTACACTATATCAATAAATACAATCAGTTCAATTGACAAAGTTGGTAAACAAAACATTCCAAAACATTTGAACATTATTAGAGTAAAACATCAACTTTACCATCAACGTTTACTACATCATTTACATACAACTTACGACAATAAATAGTTAATAAATTATTATATAAATAAATAACAAGCCAGGATAAAGTAGTGTTTATAAATATGTCTTCCGTTAAAGAAAGACGTTGTTGGTTTAAAGCTACAATAAACCATGTGACACATGCAACCTTCTCAGCTTATTGATATAAGCATATAAAGCCAAGTAAATAACTTACAAAAAAAATGCATTTTATAACAAACACGACACAGTGCATGAGATACGTCTCTACAGTTTGGTTCAGTATTGTTCTCTATAAGAGATCACGACCTAGGGACCGCACAGGTACACGCTACCGTCACTTTCACATACTCGTACTCTAAAGAGTATTTGCTGGGGTCAGACGGACACTTGACCTTCTTCAGGAACAAACGGCTTTGCTGCACGGGCACGGAGTTGTAGCTGTTGTTTTCAACCCCGTTAATGATGCATCCGTCGCATAAACACTCTGCCTCCTCGTATGTTGGGGGCAACATGTCTGGTTTCTCCACAGTCCTGAATAATATAAACAAAAGATACATTAGTCGTTTAGCTAGTTAAATTGCAATACAAATCACACAATTCTACCGAGTATAAAAAATAAAAGGCTGGATCCTATGACTTATATGAATAATAATAATATTAATAATGTTAATGTAATTAACATATATTAGTTAATGAATGCACGAATTAATATTTTGTGTTTTGCACTATATCAATGTAATGCCAATACAATACAAATACAAATGTAATAAAGTAAGACATAACAGTCCCAAAATGTTTCCAAAACTGGTTGAAGTTAACAGATCTCGTTTATTATTTATACAGTATGAAGAGTTTTCGCTAAGGGTGGAGCGGTGCCTACCGTGTCCGCCAGGGGGCGAGAGAGCGATGATTGAGTCCCGACGACGAGCGCTCACCGGACAGCGCGCTCAGGAACGACTTGCAGGAGTCCGCCGCGTGATTGACGGGCAACAGCGGCGGGTGTCTGCGCGCACGCAGGCCGCGGAGCAGCTTCTGCTGGACCCTCTGGAACCCGTGTTCAGTGCTGTCGAAACATCCCAGATGTTTTCCTTCCCCGACGTTCACCGACAAGATACAGCAAATTATTCCACAAAAGAGAAGAAACTGCAAGATAAAAAAAAATCATAATTAAATATCAAGAATGGACACGAGCAATTACATTGAGATTTTCTTTAAAAATATAAAAAATAAAAACGACGTTGACATTCATCGTAACATAACGTTCTGCTTCTCAAATATATTCTTACCCAGTTCATTTGTTCTGGCATTATGAAAATGTTAGGTGACACTCGGTAAGGTTTAAATGCTCAGCTCGTGTCGCACTGTTGCTTTTCTGCACTGCTTGTCTGAATTTATACTTACCTGAAGTCTCCATCATTCACCTGGGAAAATCCTCGCATATGAGGAAACAGTAATAAATATTTACTTCCGTGCTTCCTCTTTCATACTAAAAGACATACACAACTGACACATTACACATACAATCAAGTGACCCTTGGGACGTGTCCAGTTATTAATAGTAACTACTTGCCCGTTTGTAAATTCACAACGGTTTCAACTAAAATGACAAGGTGTGTGTCCATTTGAGAATGTGTAATAACAGATGAACACAACACAAATTAGACAGAAATATTCACCAAAGCTAACCAGCATATAAGTGAAAACTAACCAATGTGTATTTAATGCTGAACGGCTAACTTGCTCTTTGGTGTTCTGCATTAGGATGAGATTTTCTCTCATGTGAGCGCAGAGGTAAATCGTAGGAGCCCCCTGCATGTTTTCAACATGACAACAGCAGGTCATTTATTAACTAAAAAACTTTGACTGCAGTAATGTCAGTGTGTGGGGTTGCCATCACAAGATTAACTGGGACAAGACAAACTTCCCAAAATCACTTCATGATCAGCCATTTAAAAACACCTCTTCAGGAGTCCCCCAAGCATCAATGCACAACTTGTATACGTTTCATGTCTGATTAGTGTTTAAGATAAGGTGACAAATTACTATGGAAACCAATACACTGGGATGACCCTTGAAATTTACCTATTGATTTTATCTATTTTACTTCACGTTGTCAACATTTTAAAAATGTTGATATTCAAGACACATTATCTTTATAATATTTATTACTGGATTGTATAATATCTTTACGTTTTTATATTTCATAGTGTCATTTTTTATTCCGTTTGTGATGGTGTTCCTGTAGCTCATTTGAGCATCGCGTTGGCAGAGCAAAATTTGTGGGCTTAATTCTCAAGTAACAAACGTAGAGCCTGAATTCACTGCAAGTCGCATTGGACGTACACGTCTGCCAAATGCATAAATGTAAATGTATTTAATACACTTTATGTACTGCTTTAGTACCAATAGCAATTCATTTTCAATCTTTCCATACAGTCTGTAGAAAACTGGTCATTTTAATTATGATTGCGCAATTAATTCAAGTCATCGCTTTACATTGTTTTGCTTTGCAACACACGTCAGTAATGCAGCTCGTACAAATGTTGTGCATGCTTTGGATTGTTTAGTCATTTGAATTGCTGCTGTAAAGAATGTGGGTGTATTCTACGAGGATTAGAGATTATTTAACCTATTATCTGTGACGTATACGCGTGCAAATAAAAGAACACAAACAATGATCTAACCCCCGTTTATGAGCTCATGTCAGTAAACTGTTGTACGCCGTTATCAGAGTTGGCTGCAGAAAAATGGAATATCAAGCAGTTTTTTATCCAGAACTCAGACAGAACTACATCAACAGACTGAGATGATCATTGCTCTGCAGAACCTGTCAGAAACCAAACATTCATGTGTACATCAAGCATTCAAAGTTTGGCATCGGATGTGATTTTTCCGTTGACTGAAACCGATGTAAGAGAAAACAAATCAAAGGATTTATTCTCTTTATCAAAATAGTTTATTTAGAAGCTTTTCTTCTGTCACAAAAAGCAAGACAGAATTCATTCCTCATCACCAGGTTGTTCTATTGCCGCCTCGCACACGTTCAACTAAAAATAAGGGACAAATAAAATGCCAGGTTTTCATTTGAAAAGCTAGGAGGAGAAACAATGTGAATTTTTAAAAATGCAATACTTCACATCACGATCAATGGTTCTCTAGAATCATACACTTTAAGCAACAAGTGTTTGTACATGGTGCGGAACAGAGTGGGGTGGACAGAGAAACCCAACGGTTCAGGTGAGTGGACTTGCTAAATTTAGGCTTCTGAAAAAGCAGTTCTACGTTTTTGACCAGGAACAAGACATTAAATGTACACGAGCAAAATCAGATCCAAATCTGGTCCAATCAGATAAAGCTGTTTCCCAGAACTTCCTCCGAAAAACACAAGTGGAAGGGAAAAAATAAACAAGAAAGGGTTGTGGGAAGATGAAGACCAAAATATGCGTTGAATGTACAGTTATCTTAGAAATCTACAGTTATCTTGACTCTTCTTCAAAAACAAACAAGTGAAGACAAACTGTGCCACTTTCTCAACTTTATCACATTAATATACAATCTAGACAACGTCTGTCTGTGGACAAAACAAGCAGAATCGTGTCTGTGGCGTCTTTCTTCCCTCAGGACGGTAATTATGCGATGACTTGCGAGGTAAAACACAGTGACCTTTCCCATTTCTGGCAAACAGTGGGCATCCAGAAACAGATGATGCAGAAGCCCTTTGAGTCCAGATGGATGTGGTTCATTTTCCAGGGATTTTGGCCCTCTTGCGGGCTATGGCGTCCTCGACAGCTTTGAGTTGTTTCAGCAGCTCCTCGCGGCGTGACAGGGTGCTGCTCGGCTTGGCTGAGCCAGAACCGGAAGCCGACCCTGATCCAGCTCCAGGTGCCGGAGGTTTACCTGCAGACATGACCGCAGGACCTTTCCCAGAGGACTTGGGTGGTGGAGACAGAGGTCGCTTCCTGATGTGGAGGAAGAGTTCAATTACACAATGTGAATGTAATATTTGTAACATTGTTAGTATTAGTCACACAATGAAACCCATTGAGTGTGCAAATCCAAATGAGAGAAAAAAGCAAAAAAAAAAAAAAAAACCGGGGGGGACCTTTTTCTTGGTTAAAAATGCAGCCGAATCAAAACAATGCCATATTTGTTATTCTAAAAGTGTTCCTGTAGCTCAGTTGGTAGAGCGGGGTGCAAACCGGGTTTGATTCCCAGAGAGCACATGTACTGACAAAATGTACAACTTGAATAAACTTAAGTCGCTTTCACACGAAAACGCCGACATTGTTAACAAATTTTAATAACTCTTAAATTCATGCATTGGAATTTGCTGTGTCATCAGCTGGCTAATGGAAATCACCACAAATTCTACGGGATATTCAGAAAGGTACGACTGAAGAGAAAATGATAGTGAGTACCTTTCTCCCTGTGGTGGCAGGGGTCGAGGACCCTGACCTTTGGATCGATCCATTCTGGGAGACAGCGGGGGTCGCCCCAGCATCCTTCTGTCTCGTCCTATGGAGAGAGATCGTACGGGAAACAGAAAAGTCTCATATTAGCTGTTTGAGGAAGTCGGGGAGTAAATTTCAGTGTGGTACACTTTTGATTAATTTCCGGACATCCTGTGAGGAGAGACCTTAACCACAACTGTGTGTGCAAACACTACTCTACAGACATCAGGTTTCTGAAGGGGTATTTCTGATGGACAGTAAATGTGTTGTTTACCTCTGTCAGGTGACAGTGCTATCCTCTTACTGAGAGGAGAAAGGGGTCGCTCTTTATCAGCAGGAAAGAACCTCTTCCTATTGCCCCTGTCGGCTTGCTGCTGGTCAAATAGGAACCATGTCAAACAAAGTCAGTGACCCATAATGCACTTCTCCACAGACTCATGTTTCTCTCCTCTGTTGATTTACCTTGTTGAGCAGTGTGAGCTTGATGTCCTTATGAGACCCGTATCCTCCTGGAGGACCCATGGGTGGCGGGTGCACAGGGTGTCCCCTGCTTCCCCGGCTGTCCCCGGACGCCGATCGGGGCATTCCAGAGATAGTTTTGGGCGGGAGGCCGGAGGGGTCCACCCGTTTCCTCTCCTCTTTAAATGGCTCGTCTTTCTTTTGGGGTTTTCCTATAAGGGACACCACACAAAACAATAACATGACTAATAATCCATGACACTGTTTGTTAAACAATGCCACAGAAAAAACAACAGTAACCTGTACTTCTCCATCATGACCGATGAGTGACAAAGCTTTTGTTCCACATGCTCACTGCTACTAGACCGTGGCAAAGAGGAATCTGACTGTTGAGGAACACACTGACCTCTCTCTTTATTGGGGCCCTTGTCTCGCGGGGGGGGCCTGTCCTTCCGGGCTTGGCCTGGAGTGGGCGATCGGGAGCTGGCGGAGGACACAGGGCTAGCCAGATCAGCGTACATGTCATCTGAATCAGCGCTCCTGACCGAGCTACTGCTAGAGGAGGCGGAGGAAACCGACGACACGCTGCTGACCGACAGAGAGCTGTAAAACAACACAGACACTCTGTGATCTCATTCTGACAGACGCTCAGATATCTAACCCTAAAACTAAACCACATCTGAGAGTAGACGCGTCCTCAAGAAACTACAATTGCAGGTTTTTGTTTGTCCACAGTTCTGTTCGTAAAAGTTTCAGTTTTAGCTCAATCGTGGGCCAGTCCTTTTACTTTTAAATAAAGGCTGCGGAAGGATTTAAAGGAGTAATTCACTCAAAAATGGAAATGATCCCATAATTTCTTCTTGCAGCCGAACACAAAGTTTAATTAATCAATTTAAGTCACAAGACAAAACGCCAGTTGCTTTGATAGCTGAAATAGGAAATCATGTACACCTATGATGGTTTGGGGGTGAGTAAATTCTGAGGTAAATTTCATTTTTGGGTTCATTATTGCTTTAATAAGCAGTTTAAACATCAGCGTCTCTGTGCGTGGCCTACCGTGACTTCTGTGATCTGGACTGGGACCGCGAGACAGACGCGGAGGAGGAACGAGACCGCGAGCTGGAGCCAGAATAACTGCTGGCACTCACACTGCCACTCACTGTCCGCCTGCAGGAGACAGACAGATGCACAATCAACTGTTCAGTCATACAATAAAATTAAGCTTTATTTAAAGACCTGGTTGGGATGTAGACAAGCGAACAGGGTTCACGAAACCTCACAGAATATCCAACATAAAACAAGTCAAACACTAAATCCACTGAGCACAACTTATACAATTTAGTTTTTGAATAGCTGCATATACACAGCAAACAAAAGACTTAAAAATTAGCTAGCTGAAGGCCGAAAAAGTTTACGTGTTTTGCTACAGTAATGCTCATGCAGAATCTTTCCTGTGAAACTCAAGCGTATTTTTGCTCAGATTTGCATTCTCAGGTGTCAAAATGTGTGAAGCACATTTGTGTAACGTTTGACGTTTCTTCTGCGCTGTTCCTCTTTGACACAATAACAACTGTGCACAGAACAACAAACTTTTATGAAAACCAGTTACTAGCAACTGGTTAAAATGCACAGAAAGCGTATAAGTGCTTAGAGAACATGATATCCAGCACACTTCCTTAAAATAAGACACCATTGTTGGCAAGCCATTCATGCGCACGCAAAACGATTAACCTACTTCCAATATACATGTTGTGTGTTAACAATTCGAATGTATCAAAAAACAACAAATGTCTTGTAAATACAACAAAAAAAATTAACAGCTTTTATCTTTCGCCATTAACACCCAAATCGCATACAATCACCCAGCAAAACAAGGTTTACTATGAGTACTTGTGGTCAAAAACGTGTTTTGTTAACTAGTAAACTGTTAACTAACAAACTAAGTAACTACATCCCTGTGCATCCCTTAACCGAGAGAACTGGTGTGGATTTGTGCTATTTGTTAAGCATTTCTATGTGACTGGATTTATAAATCCAATGGTAACCACGTCTGGCCGCACGCCAACGGTTCATTGAGAGTGAAATTGTCAACAAAAGCGTCTTCATGTCTCGGAGAGCGAGCGAGGCAGAAGACTTTCTCTCACCACCCACGCAGGGTATTCCGCCAAACACTCTCACTCTACCAGATCAAAGAAGTGTCACACGCTGCTTCCCTGTACTGAACTGGAACGGTCCGTGCGGACACACAGACCGCCGTCTGTTCGGCAGAGAATTCCGCTCGTTGGGTCATGGTTCAATATGCAAACACACCAAAATCATGCAAACACAACGTGTCAAAACAACACCCACGTAAACAACATCACTACTCCAGACCTTCATGGTTACGCAACCCTACACTCATAAAAAGGGACGGTTCACCCCAAAATAACAATCGCCATTGTTTATTTACCCTCATGCTATTCCCTCAGTTGTTTTTTTCTACCATAAAACAAAATATCAAGCAAAACGCCTGAGCTGTTTTTTTGGCACATTATGCAAGGATGTCGATGGAGGAGCCGCAGTCACTATTTACTTTCATTGTTTCATTCCATTTTTGGGTGAACTATCCCTTTAAACAGATAGAGTTACCGTGTGACAAAATAGCCACTTAATGATCAGTACCTGCGAGGCGGGTTGTGCGGCTGTCGATCTTTCTTACGTCCTTCTCTCATGTTGGGGGTCTCTTTGGGTACAGGGGGCCTGCCTCCCGGACGAGGATTGGGGGGCTTTCCAGCTTCTGCGATGGGCTTGGGCGGCTTCCCCGGCTGTCCAGGCAATGAGGGGCTGGGCATTATTTTGGGGGGTCCTTTCTCCCTGCGAGGAGGGGGCAGCGTACCAGGCTTCAACGGGGGCCTTGGGAATAAAAATATTTATTTGCACATGCGTGCAGCGAGTAAAAATGGGACATTTTATTCTGGACACTGATTTCCAACTCAGTTTGAAACAAAAGTGTAGGGTACTGCAATTAACGTGAACGACTAGTTTACATGCTACAAATGCTGCACAGCACCCACACATGTGACATAGTGGCTTGATCTTCTTTCTGTTTAAAGTCAGACATTTCCTGTGAAACTGCACCCGACCGCTCAAAATTTGTGGATTGCAGATTTAATGAGAACGTGAGAGCCCCTTGTCAATCAGACAGTGACTCGACACAAAACTGAGCTGGTATTCTGCACGACCGATACTGGATAAGGACTGGTATTACGACATTTTTTTCATTTTATAATTGACACACTATCGCAATAATGGTACATCTGACAACCCTAAGCAACATAATTCATAATGCAAATATCTGATTGGCTGTGGTGATCTAGATTAGATACATACAAACAGACAAACACAAAAACAAGTAGGCCTGTATTTACGTTTTAATTGCACCTGGAGGCTGCTCCATTTTGTTCTTAATAGTGTTTCTTTGAGCTGAGAGGGACGGGGAGGGAGAGGAAGAGAAGGATCTGGAGAAACGGAAAACCAGCTGATTAATTACAGGAAAAAAAAACAAGGCACATTCCAGACAGAATTCCAGAAGATTCTTCATCTTTAAGGCGAAACCCTGACAATGGTAAACTAAAGATGCTAAACTAGCAAAATAATATTAAGTAAGAATAGCTTTTATTTTAAAATGTGGTCTTGCCTGGAGCGACTTCCGCTGAAGGAGCTATGTTGGGAGGAGTGGCTGGAGTACGAACTCATGGAAGAAGACCGCGAGCGTGACCTGGAGGAGCCAGAACCCGAGAATGTTGAGGACCGGGATGAAGACCTGGAAGGTTTGGAAAAATGTTAAATCAAAGCACACAGATCTTTCCATAACTCATTCTATGGTGGAACCTCTCAGCCATAGATCTCAAAACTCATGGAGATCTTATTCGTTTGGAGATGCCAATGACGGAATACCTAGAAGAATTAGACAGAGAAACTGAAGATCCAGAAGGCCTGTGTCGTCTGCGGCCGCGTGGAGGAGAGCCCATGGCACCAGGCCTTCTCCTAGGGGACTTTGATCTGCGCCAGGGGTCCTTCCATTCATCTGGTCTTTTGGGCATGGACATCATCTCTTTCTTAGGTGGTGGCTCCACTGGCCCCCTGAGAAGGAAAGCAAAAAATGGGGGAGGGGGAATTTAAAGATTGGCGCCTGATATGTAGACACAAGCTGGATTGCAAGAATAAAAACCCCCTTCAGCAACATTTTGATAACCTTGTATTTCCTTTCAAGAAGCTTTTCATTCCCATAACCAAACAAACATCTGTAATCCTCTTACATTAACAGGCTGATTTACCACATTCCCTGGCAAACACAACAGTGAGGGCAAGAATGCCAAATCGGTTTCTTCTCGAAATCAGATTTGTCATGTCAGCCGATCAACATCTTTTCTACACAAGGATATATTCACTCATTTCCCAAAGAAAACAATAAAAAAAACCAAACAAAACGTGTACAGAAAGTCATTCACAAACAGATAAACTGTGTAATGCTGTATTATTATTTCATGACGACTATGAATGTGGTTATCCCATCAGAATGCAAGTCTACACATTTCACTTGATTAGAATTC
>JAZGTJ010001154.1:0-30865 GCA_036877575.1 Botia almorhae | reverse complement strand
TTTTCATTCCCATAACCAAACAAACATCTGTAATCCTCTTACATTAACAGGCTGATTTACCACATTCCCTGGCAAACACAACAGTGAGGGCAAGAATGCCAAAACGGTTTCTTCTCGAAATCAGATTTGTCATGTCAGCCGATCAACATCTTTTCTACACAAGGATATATTCACTCATTTCCCAAAGAAAACAATAAAAAAACCCAAACAAAACGTGTACAGAAAGTCATTCACAAACAGATAAACTGTGTAATGCTGTATTATTATTTCATGACGAACATGAATGTGGTTATCCCATCAGAAGTCTACGCATTTCACTTGATTAGAATTCCATGTCAAACCTCAAATGCCTTTTAGGAGCATAATAGATTTCTACACCTCAGTTTAGTTTTCACATTTTGTTAAATGGCAGTCAGTCAGCGTCATACACTGTTGTTCAGAGGTCATGTCTCAAGTCAACCGATCTGAAACTTCAGCGTGACCAAGTCTCTCACTCCAGTTTCGTTCTCTGATAAATGTGCATTACCACGTGCAGGTCTATGACTGCCGATGTGGTTTAGTGTGTGTGTGTGTGTGTGTGTGTGTTTTATTTACAGATCATATCCTTGTCTACAACTTTCTGAAACACTTTCAAGTGATTATCAGGAAGCGTGAGTTGCCAGCAAGTTTTTTATATGTAGTACTAGATGTCACCTCATTTTTGTCTTACGCAATGCTTTGAAACCACCTAGAAATAAATGCCATTGATGTGAAACCGATCTGGCACAGATTTAAAAACCACAATACAAGCTCTCTACCACCATCTCTGTCTGAAACAACTGCAGGGTACTTGTGGAGGTATTTTTTAAACATGGATGACAAGTTTAAATTCTAAACAACTGCTGTTGTTTGGAACTGCTAAGCCTCACGTGCAGACATGCGACTTCGACAATGTTTTCACAGACTGCACATTTGGATGTGAAGAAAATGACCATAGCACTTATAATCTGTCACTGTGCTCATTTAATAACAATTTTTGCTCATTTTTAACCACAAAGAATAGATTGCAGCTTTAAATACCAAGCTCGGTTGATGCTGCATATGTTGCAGGAAATCCAGCGCTCTCGGATCCCTGACGCTCTTTAATGAGGTCGTCTGTTACCATTTAATTACTATGTAATTTCCCGCTTTATGAGTAATATTGAAATAAGCGTATAAGTGGCTGAGTTACAGCTGAGTAATATTCAAACATCAACACAACCTCATAGTTCCCACACAATGCAGCCTGCTGCACTGACACAGATAAACATTTGTTTTTCCAACATCTAGACATTCAGTTCTACAAAGAGCCCTAAATTTTCAGTCTGATGAAGACATGAGACTAGTTATGAATTACAGCATTCAAAACATTCTTAGATATCTGCTCACAAATGTTACAGATTGCAGCTTTAAGCAAGTACATGACAGATCAGTTCAACCTGATCTCCTTGCTAAACACAGACTCTCAACAAAAACGTATAATAGCGATTTGTAATTTCAGCTGTTGGGTTCGATTTGGTCCGACAATGACAGTTTGGCTTCATCTGACCTCAACATGTAATTTAAAGTATGTAAAGTAACTTGCAATTGTGTGTTTCAAACAGAGATGGCTGGTAGAGGGACGAAAGTTGCGAATTGCAGACTTAACATACGTTTTGGTTTGGTCCGTTTTTGGTATTGGTGGCCCTTCAACACTGCCATGTGTTTGTTCAACATCTCATCATGGATATTCCAGGCGAGTTGTTACCTTATGGCAATATGTGGGAGTTTTTGTTCATTAAACTTCAGGGTAATCGACAATCATTATGTTACACCTGCAGTCTAACTGAGGGCATTCCACACCTTTACAGAAGTATTGTGAACCAGCCAGGGCACTGGCATGTCCCTTTTGGGTGACGTAAATGTACACAAGTGTTGCAGAGTGTCTAAAAATAGAATGCAGCACCCGAGCTATTTTTAGACCTGGAACCTGAGCTCACCTTTAACTTCCTGTTTTGTGAGAAAATGGAAGCACAGAGTTCCATGAAGGAAGATTTCATAGCATGCAATAAGACAGCCAATTCCCAATCAACCAAAAACAAAAAGTTGGTGCCCATTGTTTTAAAGAAAACGTTTGTCTATGTAATTTATCATAAATTACCTGTACATGCACTAAAAAAACGACTGTACATGCACTATATACCTAAAGTTGCACTCGTAACTTTTTTTGGTTTAAAATGATGAAAAATCAGTTACGGAGCGAGTGAATGACAGATCAGTGTTCAAAACTGTCTGCGTTTACAATGTCGAGTGCGGCAAATTGGTAAAGATTTCAACAGCTTTTATCACTGCACGTGTCTAAAGGTTATCGCGTCAAAATCGGTACGATGACGATGAACTTCTACTCATATCATTTGCATGACGCAGTTTTCCTCATTATGAGGGAGATGACTGTATATTGGTGTTGTGCCAAATCAGATTAAGTCTCTAGGGATCTCTAGGTGATAAAACGCAGTTAAAAACTCACGGCTATATCAAGTCAGTTCTGAGTTTAAACACTAAAGAATGCTCACACTGCAAATACCCTTTAAAGTCATTGTGTGAGTATAAAACCCGGGTACTGGAACCGGGTATTCAACAGTTCTGGGGCTAAATTATGAAAGACCGGGGTATCAGTAAAGCTCCAACCCTTCTCGGTTCTGTTTTCGGTACTGGAGATATTAACTTAATACATTTTAAAACTTATTCTTGCTACATATCACTCATTTCCATCAAGTTCACTCCTCACTTGACAAGATGGATGGAAACTTTCTCCAAAAATAGCATGTGTGCTATTTTTGCTCACACTGTTTCAGACATATATTAGAAAAAAAACAGTATATTTTCACCATGCAAGATGACATTCCAGCCATGACAGAATCACGACATCTGATCACCGCCTTTAACCTCATGTTAACTGTTGAACTCACAACATGCTTTTCTCCTCATAGAAACATGAACGCCATGATGACGCAACCAGCTAGCGCACGCTATAAAAGAGTTCTGCACTAAAATCAGACACGCTCATAATGAAAGCATGAGGAAAACAACACTGTGACAGCCTGGCAAATGATACAGAGCTTAAAGTAACAAATAAGGGGAGAAAACATTACAATATGCGTATTTAGAAAACATTCCTGCAACAGTTCTCAAAAATCATACAACTCTCAAATTAAAGACACAAAGGTTTTAGATCATTACCAATTAAAAAAAAGGATAAAACCATTTGTAAGGGGACATCTTTCGAACATAATCTAATCTTACTGATGTACAATCCACCAAATTTTTTAAAATAAAACCACAATCTGTAACGTTTGCCTCTCTACTGCCACCTCTGTTAAAAACATAAAATTGCAGGATACTTTTCGCATGTTGAAGTCAAATGAAGCCAAACTAACATTTCCCATCAAATCTTTCCCAACAGCTTAAATTATAAAACATTGTTATAAACTCGCCACAGCTGATAAGGTAGTTTTGAGCCGTTTAAACAATGATCTGTTATGTCCTTGCTCAATAACTTATTTTTGTTTATTTTTAACCAAACGTTACAAAGTGTAGTTTTAGTGCTTATAACTTTCAGATGAACAGAAATTAACCACAAGGCAGAATTGCTCATGAATCCGTCTCAAACAAAGCTGTCACATTACAAACATTACAGTCTTTCCTAATTATGAAATGTATTAAAATATTGAAACTTGCAATGAGCAATACACATCAGACGTGTCTGTAAATGGTCGGTTTGGCACCTGTGGGCGTGCCAGCAAAACTCAGTATTTGTGCATCGGAACAGATCTGAAGAAACACGCCTAAAATCCACCTGCTGTTTCATCACAGCCAGAACAATAGTCTCGATTTCTCAGCTTTGTGACGTACAATGATGAAACACACAAACGAAACTACATTCCCAGTATTGCAATATCTATCAATGATAATTGGGCAAACAAAGGGCTGTGTTCAAAAACATTGTTCTGACATAAACAACCTGTTATGTTTGTCGCATTCCAAACTATTCTTAGCTATATATAGAACAGATGTTTTGGTTAATTTTTTCCCCCACATATTTTTTTGACTCAGCATCATAAAGAGTGATCTGTATTCCTTAAAAAAAAAAAAAAAAAGTTTTCTTTTGTCTCAGAGGTACAGCATGTTTAGTACACAGAAGATTGAGAGAATTGTGACAAAGCCTAGAGGCAAACCTCCCCTAAATCAGCAGTACCCTTGAGGGCATACCGTCTAGTAATTGTACTTATTCTTTAAAATGCCCAGATATTCTTCTGGGGTCTGGAATCTCACAGCCAGCTCAACGAAACAGACAGAGGAGGAAGCTACATGCCATTGTTTTAATTTGTAGATATTTATATTAATATTTAACCTTATTATAAACATGTGTTCAATAAACTGTGTTAGTTGTTGTTGAATATTGTTGTAATTATGATTATTGTTGGATTTCAGTGATGGTGGTAACTAGTGAAATGTAAATTCTTCGCCATAAACAAGAGTTTATAGTAATTTAAAGATTTTTTGCAGACTTTAAATGCAACATTAAAATAATTACTATTGTATCAGTTATAACAACAAAATATTGCTATTACGATTTCCTTCATAATCTTTAACAGTGTGTGGCGATGTTTAAACAACATCTCGTCAGATACACGCATACACACGCGCGCGCACATGATAAACCTGCCTCAACACATCCAGGTAAAGCCTGATTAGCCTCATCTGCACACCTTTTAGTGTCACAGGCAGTTACTTCATACAGGCACATGGTGTACAGATCAGCTGTACCACACCCCGGCAACAGCGCACATCCACGTCCGCATTTTATTATTTCCTTCCTCCATTCCTTTGCAAAGCCAGAAATTTCCCTGATTTCAGAGTCACCTTTGAGCTACTGCCATATAATGAGTGTTAGCAATAAACGCGCGTCAGGAAAAAACTAAGACGTCAAAGCGGCCTGTAAACAATGGAGCAGACTTCACTTATGACGGAGGAATTGCGCAGCTACGCGGGCCCATAAACTTCTAATATTAACTAATATTTTGAGAACTCACGAGGACACTCACACTGAACAACTTAAACCAGTCCTACTGTGTCCAACTGACACACACAGTTACACACAGTTGAATTTAAGACGTCACTATATGTTTGTCAGTAAGGCAATCTGTTGTGTTACAGTGTGTAGTTTATGTAAGGCAGGTGTCTAATGGAGTCAAAAACCGGTCTCAAACACAACACACATCTCAGATACAGATACAGTCACGCCATTGTTTTACGCAGTGTCCAGATCAAAGCCACAAGCCACTGTGTTGACCGAGGACATTAACATGAATAACTTTCTATGCACTGGGAGATGAAAGTATTACCTTATTCAAAAAAATTCGAAACCTTATTCGAAAAATTACACGCTTCTGCTTTAACGAACAAAAAGCAGCATTTCTACAAGCCGTCTGGAATAACCGGCTTTATTTTTCTGCCTAAATTCATTATTCGACTCTGTCGAGCGTCTCCTGAGCTTAGAGGAACTGAAACTTTGTCACAAGGGCAGAAAGATGCCCAAAAACATCCACCATAAAGCTGAAGTCATTTGCACTAAATGAAAAGACTCGCATTTCTTGGGTTACGCGAGGGAGAAATGTGAGATTTACAGCATTCTTCCACACACAAAGCGAAGTGACTCGGTCTCTTTCTAGTCTGTCTGGTAAGCAATTCCCTGAGCGAGTATCACGGGGCACATTCTGCGTCACTTCAACTGCCCCCCTTTACTTCTATAAAGAATACACATTAAATTTGATGGGAAATTTGCTCATCTTGTCTGGGACGTTGGCTTAATTAACGAAACGTGACTCTCTCTTTTTCTTCTCCATGAAAAATAAAAGCGGTCATGAAGCAAACAACTACGAGACAGCCACACAAGTTTCCTGGAAAAGTGACCCAAATTAAATATGAAATGTACGCGCGATTATACAAATAAAACTGCGATATTCTGAGCAGAAATTGCCTGATTAGCCAAAATAAAACTTTTTTTGATAGTGACAAAAATTGATTATTGTTAAAATCGACTTAATTTGGACTAAACCTGCCATCTTTATATCAGCAGCAAGAGAAACCGTGTCAAAACGGAGTTTAAGTGCTAAGTTAGTCTCTTAAGAACAGCATACTGCAGCTTAAGCATAAAGTCTGGTGCACAATGTAAACAAGGCGTCATTCCAGCACCATGTTAAACATCTCTCTATATGTGTTTATGTATAAGGGCCATTCCATAAACGGACCACATGGAACTTTATTCAAACAAGGATGCCGTATAACTGCAAAGTCAACAGCACCGAAATCAGTGGAAAAGGTGCCCGCTTGTGGTCAGAATTTCCCTCCATGCAACAATTACCATTTATAATACATTAACAACTATAGCGATGAGGTTTTCCACAGATCCAGTCACTGTAAAAGAGCACACTGATGGAACAAATGTGTTCACAGGAATACTGATAAATACCCCACCCGTGCACCCCTGGCTAATGGTATTCTGTAGCAGCCGGCCAATCAAATTGCAGCTCCCAAATGTCACCAGCTCCTGTCATCTCAGACAGCCTGTGGCCGCTGCTGCCACATCACATGGTAAAGCTTGAGACTCACCTGGGGGGCATGTTCGGGGGTGAACGAGGTTTGAGGGGCTTCTCCTCCTTCTTCTCCCGTGGCTCTCTGGGGGGGCGTTCCTTCGGCCTTCCCTCCTTTTCATCCCGTTTCAGACGATCCCTCTCCCACTCCTCCTTCCGGCGCTGTCTCTCCTTCTCGCGCTCCCTCTCTCTCTCCCTCTCGCGCTCCCTCTGCCGGCGCTCCCGCTCGCGGTGGTCTCTCTCGCGCTCCCTCTCGCGGTGTCGCTCGCGTGGGTCTCGCTCCCTCTCGCGCTCCTGACGCAAACCAACAGACACACTAGCTTAACGCCAACAATCAGACTCTAAAACGTAACGGCGTGATCGTCACGCCACATTTCATTTAGTAAAGATTCTCGTATCGTCTTGTGCTATCAATCCAAGTCTAAATTCAATATGTCAAATGTAGTTTACCGAAAAAATTTGTTTGCGTTTACGTTTTCGGTAGGTTGCACACATGCAAAGTGCACGTATTCGATCTAATTTACAAAAAAGACAATCGCCTTTTTTAATTACTTCAATATCGTTTATTTAAATGTATGCATATATGCTTTGTTTTTTACATTTTTCAGTTTCTCAATTCACTGTTAGAAAGTTTATTTTGTTATTAATTCAGTAAATGCATGTTGTCTCCTAACACATAGTAAGTAATCGTGTTACATTCTGATCTCAATACTGGCCTAAATAATCATCATTGTTTTTCTTCTTAATAACAATAATAAAAAATAAAATGATTCTCACAGGAAAGTACGGCAGAGGGGTCTCGGTGTACTGCACCCGGAAGTTCTCATACTGGCCTTCTCGCCAAAACGCCTCCATCTCATAGTCATAGTACGGGTCGCCATACGGGTCACTACCACAGAGACGGTCATTAGAAAACAAACAGGTGGGAGAATAATACATTTGTATATAGAGAGGAATACAGTGTGAACGGTAGGGAAACGTTTTGTCTACAGTACTTACCCGTAACCTGGATCTCTGAACTCTAAATCACTGCCAAGACAAAAGGGGGGGAGGCGGTTAACTATCATTATCAGTGGTTCAGGAGTGTTGGTAGTTAGCGTTTAACAAACGAACTGCACATGAGAACGTATTGAAATAAAATCACTTTTTAAAATATAAACTGATAAAGATAAATGTACATGTTAGGTAACGTGACTGGTCAGTGTTTTTTTCCCACCATTTTAACCTTTCACCTTTTTGCTTTTACCAAATTTACTCAACGAAATTTTTGAAGGTAAATTCCTCGTCGCTTCTCAATTAATTCAGATCATAAAAATACATGCATAATAATTGCAAAAGAATTAGCAAACGCTGCTTCAAAGAGCGTTAGGTGGAATCTAGCATGTCACACTGCAGGAGATCCCAGCTTCCCTAAATTACTTTCTGTTAACTACCAACTTGCTGGCTTGAACCTCGATGAACCAGCTGTGACTGAAGAAGTGGATGAGGTCAACTGCTGATCACTTGTTACTGAGAACTGAACGTCTCGTACCCTGGATCTCTGATTTCCCTGGTGATGCGATAGCCGCGTTCCCTGAAGAAGTCATTCTCCTTGTCGAAGTCTCGGTCATCTTCTCCTATGGTTACGGTAAAGCGCTTCTCCTCGAAGTCGGGTTCCTGCTCTTTACGGATGGTGGCTTTTTTCAACACCTAAAAAAAATGTTGGATGCAAAAAAACAGGAGTTACTCAAAACTGAGGCCCCCACGATCCCCAGCTGGACCAGGGGTTTCCTTTAGTTGATCAAGCAGGTGTTTTTCCACCTCTGTTCCATCTGACATAAAAGAAAGTGTTGTTTTAAACACAGCCACACATGTCATGTTATCTTAGTAAACGAAAGAAAATACGTTTTACAATCACAAAACCACCGCAGAACAAACGACGCACTCATTTGAATAAAAGAGTTCCCCCAAAAATCCACATACATTATTGTCTTAGTAAGAAAGTCCTTCACAATCTTTTTTTAGTCATTGACAGTAAAGAGTTAATCTACTACTTACATCTGTGCTCAGAAATGCCTGACAAAGAGTTTTATTGATCAAAACTTTGCGATTTTATCTTTTATTTGTAGAAGATTTTATCTTCTATAAATAAATGGAACAGAGCGGTTTTTATCCTGCACCTGCTAAAGATGATCTGGATGGGCGTCATTTTCTGTCGTTTTACTGTTTTCAAACAATAAGTAAAAGGCAATTAATTTTGGCCTGATGATAACTGTACCTCTTTGGCATGTCTAAGGCCTCTTTCCCAGGCGCTCTCCACTGGTGGATCTAGGGAAGGTGGAGGGGGTGGCAGCTCCTCTACAGCAGGGGCCCCCTAAAAAAGGTCCAAAACGCCTTAGATGTTCATTGTGCAAACTAAAGACGAAATAACAGTGGAAAATGAACCCGCATACACATACCCAAGGGTTAGCAGGCATGAGGGGGTGAGGGCCTCCCCCTGCAGGAGGAGCTCCGTTGGGGGAGAAGGGGTCTGGTTTGGAGATGAGGGAGTAGTTGCCTTTATCATTGACTCCTGGATGGATGAATCTACAGATCATGCCCCACGTGCAGTTTCCTGGCGGAGACCAGAGCACAACCATTGAGATACGCATTGTAAAACAAAATGCGATTATTTTATTCTTATTAATTTATGGTTTAACAAAACTCCTAAATCATCTTTATATTATGCATCTGCTTCTCTAATTGTAACGATATCTTTGAAAGCAATCGGTAAAGTATTAGAATAGATTGTTGGTTATGAAAATAGTTTGACCAAATAAATCAAGCAATTTTATATTAAGGTATTCGTTGGATGAGTGAGAGCATGAGGTACATGAACATCACATCCACCTGCTGTATTGCAGATTTTATTCTGCAGTTGCGTTTGCTCATGGAACAGAATTCAAGAGCTCCCTCTACTGTTATAATCTGGAAATACATTACAAACTACAAACTAGTGTCATGCAAACCAGACCGGCACACTGTGCTTTACTTGATAACTGGCTACATAATAACAACAAACTACTAGTAAAAGTAAGTAAAGAATTAGTTCAGAGATCAAGTGAATCACAAGCACTGAATTTAGAAGCGTCGCTCTTGGCAGATTGAGCCTCGTTCAGAAAAGTCCAGGATCAGATGATGAACTACCTTTCATGAAGAACCTGCAGACGGGTCGTGGTCTGATCTTTCTGTCTGTGGGGTCCTTCACCTCACCCTCTTCCAGATCATCATCCTAAATGTTAAAAACACTCTTACATCAGAACACAACAGTACAGTATGACTGGCAACTGGTCCTTTTCATTCTAAACCAAAGCCTACAAATGGCTTATAGCTGTCTATGTAGATGAAGTTTGTTTTATCATCGAAAACATTATATCGAAAACATAACAAAAACATGTTACAATTAAAGTGTTTTCCTTTGACTCTTGTTACATGTGTTCCTGTAGCTCAGCTGGTTCGATCCCCAGGGGAATTAGTTATCTAATAAACTGGATGAATTTAGGTTTCGTAAACAGGATTATGAGCTCCAGATGTTCTCAGAACATAAAAGAGATTAACAAGATCTGGGATGTTTTGTTACGAATGTCCTAACAGGTTTGCAATATATAATACAAACATGCATGAGATTTGTTCAGTCAACGACATGTCTATCCGTGCTGCCATATTCACTGAGCGAATATTTAAACTTACATCTATCTCTCCCTCATCAATCTCTCCATCATCTTCATCCTTCTTTTTATCCCGAAATGAGTCTTTCCTGCCTCCCTTCAAGTCCTCAGATCTTTTCCGTGGGGAGTCCCTGTTGTCTGGGGGCAGAATGGGCTTCCTCTCCTTTTTCTTCCTTCTCTTTTCCTGCTCTTCTTCATCTTCCTCATCATCATCATTTCCATCTTCTCCAGCAGGACCCTTCTCTGCTTCCTCCTCGTCTGGAACAGCAGTGCTCGGCTCCTCGGGAACCTCTTCATCATAATCCAGCTCATGTTCATCTAGATCTCTGGACACAGAAGATTCATCCTTCAGTTCACTCACAACCATCGCCGCCCTCCTCCTTCTCCTCCTCTCCTCTTCCTCATCCTCCTCCTCCTCTAGCCCTGCACGGCCAAGGCTAGATTTAGTTGTTTCTTCTGCACCATCCTCCTCCTCCGCTGGGGTGGACGGTTGTTCGTGGTCTGGACCTGGTGAGTCAGGATCTGGAGATCTAGGCGTCTCTAGAATTTCCTCTTCCTGTCTGCTTCCTCGGCCCGTACCATAAAGGTGTTGTTGGTGGATGTCTTCCATCCCATGCCTGCCCATTTTGTAGTCCTCTTGGTCTGAAACTTCCTCTGGATCTTCTCTATCGGCTGCTAGCCTGTCTCCACCGTCAAAATCTGAGTCTCCCCCACCCTCCTGTTCTTCATTTTCATCATCCTTCAAAAGCTCACTGTCCGAAATTCCCTTGTTTTCGTCTGCTGGGGACTCAGGTGACTCCAGGAGCTCGCTGTCAGAGAGACCCTTCTCCTCCTCTTCAGGGGACTGTGGGGATTGGGTGGGGCTCTCAGGCGTATCCATTAGCAAGAACTCGACTGCAGGCATTCAATGACAGCCAATAAATTAATGGAGCAAACACATTATAAACAGATTAAACCCCAAATACAAAGCAATTACATTTGTATATATATATCAAATACATGTGTATATATACTCAGATGTACACTAAATGTGTATGTGTAATATGAATGTATGCAAAATTATAAGATATATGCTTCATTGCTGCTATTATATGTAAATATGCATACATTTGTGAAACTAATTAAGCATAACTAGTCTCTTTACCTTTTAAAACTATAGTTTTTGTCACAATATTACAATATTGTTATTAGTGAAAACCATAACAGATTAATATGATATAACTCAAACAGCATAAAAAGTAGAATAATTTTGCCATTTTCTGTTTATCATGACAGTGGCAGCTAAAATCAAGTTACCACAGTTTCATTCTAGTGACAATCACCGTATTTGGCAGAAATTGTGGTTACCATGGTAAATTAATGTAATGTATGTATCCTTACATAAATGAAGCCCTTGCTAAACAACACTGGGTGCATCCAAAACATCTCCAGATTAGCCTGCTAACGTAATTGTAGCTTAATCGCATCCACAACTTTACCAACTTTTTCCATTCTACACAGTCCAATCAGTGAATCATATGGAACTTGTTTACCTTCTCAGATTTAAGGCAATGGATTCATGAGAGGGGACACCGACACATGTCTTATTTGCCGCTTTATCTTTAACGGGAGAGCTCGTTGATGGCGATGCGGCTAACAGGCCTGAATCCTGCCCGCTCACTACACAACGACGCGTTTTCCGACATTTTCCGCACGATCGCGCAACGTAAAGGTCGAAACGTCACTTTAAATAACGCATTCGTTCATCTTTGACTCTGAATCGGCCGGTAAAACTGCAGCGTTTCTTCGACGCACACTAGCTAAAAGCTCATGCAACAATAAAGCGCTGCTTCCTACAAAGCACACGAAGATGGCGAATTAAAACACATTCGGTCACCTTTCGAAACACAGAGTCTTGGGAGACGGGGTCTCAGTGTTGGGAGTCACCCGGTCTCTCTCTTCGGGGTGACAGTGTTCAAACTCTGAACGACGTGTCGCGGATCTCAATTTTCTTTACCGGAGAAATTCACGAACCCTGCACGGCACAGTGAGAGCGGCCATAGCCCACACGTCATCGAACCGCGACACGATATGAGCCCATTCTGACTGCTGTGCCGTGACTGTCTTGGAAAACTAAATTCAGAAAACTGTTCATTACACATTTCATAAACAGAGCAAAGACATGTTTCTGGGCGGAGGGCAGTTATGCGTCTATCATAGCCAAATGTACACGCTGCACAAACGCGCACTTTCAGAATGTAACTACTGATCTAACAGTTATTGTACACTGCAGTCCTAATGTCAGTTAATGTCATGCTGAAAGTTTATATTGTGCATTTCTATTGTGTTGTTATTATTTTCTGTCACTTGCAAAACAATCGTGCCAAACCTTAAAACCGAATAACGAAAACTGACAGCTAGAATAGACGAGTGATCTCATCATAAATGTTACAAGCGTAAAAATAAATAACACGCCCCCTTGTTTTTTTTTCATTTTCTGCCTTTAATACTTAGTGTAACGTAAAAAAATCTCTTGCAGTATGTCTCAAACCACAAAACACGCAGGCTATCTTTCCACTAAGGGGAGCTGTTGTAACGAAGAGACCTACCTGTAAAAGGACTTACAGTTAAGAGAGCATTTACTGGCGCTCGTGTACAAGATCAGATTTATTGCTCGTGTCAAATACTTCTGCATTTGGTACAGTCGACACTGCATGTGAGGTGATGTTTGTGTACTTCGGCTCCACACAAGAATTAACGTCTGGTAGGAGACGCTTTTATTTTCTACCTTGAGAAGTTACCGTTAATTGCCGTGACATGGTAGTTGAACTGCAGGTGATTTCCGTTATGCATGATTCCTAAATAAGATGCATTATTGTACAGACAAATGTACAAAATGTATAATCTAATTTAGTTTTCATTTATGAGTGTTGTCCAAGACAAATGTTTCAAAGTCTTCGTGTTTATTTCTAATGCGAAGCGATTCAGACAGAAGAACTATGTTAAATCTTTACTTGTCTTTTTTGCACACATTCTGTAATTCTTTAAATCTAATAAAACGAACATTGGGGTTTATGAAAATGCTTATCTTAATATAAGCGTTGATTATATACACATCTCTAGAAATAACATTAATTTAAAGGTGTAAACGTTCACGTTTGCATCATCTTCGAAATGAAAAATTGTGAAACTATAATTATAAAAACCGTAACATCAACGTGCAAAGCGGACATTTTCCTGGTTATGCAGGCAGTAGTTATAAATATTTTTTACCACATAATGTCGTGTTTTTAAGACATCTGCTTTTCTGTTCGTGAACAAATGAGAGACGCTGACTCTCACACGACACTTTTACAAATCTAGTGAGCTGCCTACCTAGACAGCATTCTGGGCATCATGTGCGCGCAGCATTTACAAGTATCACTTATTTCGGCGGCGCAAAACTGCTGTCTACGTAGGCAGCTCACTAGGATTTAAAGCACAGCCTTACAGTGTGCCTGAACGAGTTCAACTTATTTATGATTCAGTCAATTATAGATAAACACTAAATGAAAGTGTACATCATAACTGCATGCAGTAATTTCACCATTAAAGCAAATCTCTGAATCAAGATAAGAACAGTTCTCACAGTACAGAATAAAGATTATAGATATTACAAACATTGGTGGTTGTTTCGTTTACATGTAGGGGCAGCCCCTTTTTATTTAATAAATTATTTGTTTATGATCATTTGTATATATAACCAGGTTCTTTGTATTTTATCCTCCATTTCTGTCATGTCCCTTATATGAAGTCATACGTTTTGTAGTGCGAAGACAGACCAAGGCTACACACACAGTTCCATGCTTTGTGGGGAGTTTCCCCACACAATGATTTTTATTCCTTACAAACTGTATATTCTCTCTCACAGAAAACTTCTTGCATTTTCACATTTTTAAAAAAGCATCATTTAGTATGTTTCATAATCAATTTCCCTCACAGGAATTCAGCCATGTAGGTTTGTGTGACTTTTACCATCCTTGTGGGCACATTTGCATAATAAACACACACACACACACACACACACACACACACACCCTCTTCAGTACATTGGAAACCGCAGTGCTCGTTTAATATCGGCATTACCAAAGTAATAATACAATATGAAACAGGGTAAGATGAAGTCTGGTTGGGCAATGTTAGGAAGTCGCGATTGAGTTTAAATGACTTTGCACATCGCGTCCACCTCAATTTATTAGAGAAGCTGCAGGAGAGGCAGCAGTCTTATTTAAAAGCCAAAGACACAGCTGAAAAGAGCAAGAGATGTCTGGAGTTGTTCAAGCTCCTGTAGTCACCCTCTCGACCCCATCTGGAGGCTTTAATGGATTCAAAAACATTGTTTACACACTAGAATTACTTCAAATACGATATCAACGAACGTTTATGGTATGCATTGTTCACACTAATTGTGCAATACACATGATGACGCATCGCAGTTTGTGAAGTACAGTAATCCAATGCTTTGTAGGATCATTCTGTGTAGAAAAACATTATATAAGAGCGTTAAAATAGCATAAATATTATTCATATAGCATATTATATAAGAGCATTCCTATAGCATATTTATGATTCCTATAGCATATATATATATATATAGTCATATAGAAGCATTTCATTAGATGCACCATTTGCCTCAGCAGCTGTATGGCTTTAAGGCTTTCTGCAATTTTTCCTACTTGTCGCCGTGCACCACTAAAATGTCTCATTTAAATATTTGAAAGCTTCTCATCATGTCTTAGTGATGTTCAGAGAAATTGTCCTAAAATCCAGACTGAAGCAGGCGTAATGGGAATATTTGTAATAACATAAAATAGTGAGTTTATGCTGTTTTAAACCGTGATGCTCCGTGTACCGCTGTGTACTTTGTGCCAGATGGAAAAGACTGTTGTGCAATTATTTAGCTATTAAGACGAGCTATGAAATCCTTTTCACTGTGTTAACCTAAGATTTGTGTTTTTTCTTCTGACTGCTGCAATCTGTATTACAGGGTGAGCGATTGGCCGGACGATTGTATTAACAAGAAAACAGAAACGACCAGAAAATTAACCTCAGGCTTTAAATGAGACGCCTTTAAAAGATTTCATTTAGCGCAGAAGAAATAACGAGTTACATTCAGCGGAGGAAAACCGGTCTGCAGTCAAAGCGGGAAAAATTAACCAACATACGCTGAATGAGAGAAAAGACCATCAGCAGAAGCAGGAACAGAAAAGATCAGTTTAAACATCAGACAGAGCCGCTTGTCTTTTATCTCCACCAGTTTTAAGTCTCTCTTCTTCTCCGCCTGCGTTTTTTGTGTTTGATTTAACACCCTTCAGTAAATACTCACACACGCATTAAGAATCATGCCAGAAAATGTGAGCTCCAGAATAGACACGCCCACCAACATCTCCCTGATGGGACCCGGGGACGCAGTTTCGGAGTCCCTGGAGTATAAAACAGTCTCTGTGTTCCTGGTGCTGCTGGTCTGTGGGGTGGGAATAGTGGGAAACATCATGGTCGTGCTGGTGGTACTTACTACGCGACACATGAGGACGCCCACCAACTGCTATCTGGTGAGCCTGGCGGTGGCGGACCTGATGGTTCTGGTGGCTGCAGGTCTGCCAAACATCTCGGAGAGCCTGATGTCCACCTGGGTGTATGGGCACGCGGGGTGTCTGGGCATCACCTACTTCCAGTACCTCGGCATTAACGCGTCCTCCTGCTCCATCACGGCCTTCACTGTGGAGAGGTGAGATACAAATTTAAGACTGTGGTTAGTTATGTAATCAATCAATCAATCAAATTTTATGGTCTTTGTGGCTCTTTATGCAGAAGGTGGTCATCAATACACCTCAAAGGAAACTTCTGGCAATGAATAAAGCTGTTTGGAATCATTAAGTTCATTAAATCATGGAAGCATCAAGTTAGGGTGGAGCATTTTGCAGCAGTTGTGCTTTTAATTTATATAGTCAGACAAACATCTGTGTAGTGCAACATGTGTCTTTAAATGTAGGGTGGGCAATTTCATAGAGGCTAGCAATAGCAAGCTAGCTTTGCAAGCATAAGATCCCGCCCTCCTGTCAGAGTGCTCTCCAAAGCCACGCCCCCTCCAACACATGAACATGATGCAAATACATAGTTTGACAGGCAAGTAGGACATCCTATCATTACATTCGAACTGAATGCAATGGTTGGATGAACATTTTAATGCATAAATGTAAATACTTGGTGATTGCTATCAGGATGTAAAGTGACCTTCAACAAGCATAAGAAAAATCACTGACTCTGCCTTTAAAATCACACAAGCCCAAAGTGTCATGTTAATTTACTGTTGTCTAACTCTAGTCTCGTTATTTTTCTCTCAGATACATCGCCATATGTCACCCAATGAGGGCGCAAACTGTCTGTACGGTCTCCCGTGCTAAGCGCATCATCGCCGGGGTGTGGGCCTTCACCTGCATCTACTGCATGCTTTGGCTCTTCCTGGTGGACATCCAGGTGAACCCCGACGGAAGCGTGCAGTGCGGTTACCGCGTTTCTCGAGACCTCTACCTGCCGATCTACCTTATTGACTTCGCCATCTTTTACGTCATCCCGCTGCTTCTGGCCATCGCCCTTTACGGTCTGATCGCCCGAATCCTTTACTTGAACCCTCTGCCTCACCCACCGGACTCGGGCACCATAACAGCGCCCACCCTCAGGAAGAGCTGCAAAGATCCAGCAGACGCCAGTAAAGCGGGTCGCCAGGGACGCCCGAAGAGCGCGCTGTCCTCCCGGAAACAGGTGGGTGTGTGTTTGTACCCGCGTGTGATTAGACGATTAATTTTAATATCCACCGAGATTTCAGTGGAGGGCAAACGTGGGGCAGCGCTCCTCTCCTGTTCCGTGCCTTATGATTATTATCTCATATTTGTTTTTTGAAAGGTCAGTGGTTTCCATGGGTAGAATGTTTCACTCTATTAAATGTCAGTTTCTGTTTAGAAGATTGTGTTGATATTTTTCTTAGGAAGTTACCAAACTGCTGCAGAACTGTTTTTTTTAAATAAATTAACACAATTAATTGGTAGAATTTAAATTAGGTCTTTTTTTCACATTCAAAACGATTTTTTACATTTATTTTACCAATTTTAAAATTCATTAGACTAAGTGTGAACTTCATGTGGTTGCCAAGCAACGCAGAATATTAGTATAGAATGTGGTCATTTTTATGGTCATTTTAAAATTATTTTGTACACACCTTATCCAACCAGCAATTACTGTCTGCTTAACAAAATAAGCGTTGTACTAATGTTACTGCAAAAAACATTTTGATAACTCCAAGAAAACATTTAGAGAATGTTAGCCAATGTTCTGAGAATGTGCCCTGTTAGCTGAGCTATATGTCCTTGCATTTATTGCGAGTGCGCTTATGTGTGTGCGTAGATGCTCACGTGCACCTCTGATGAGAATCTCGAAGATTCAAGTGGGCCTCACTTAAGCAGAAGATTTGCATAATACGATTTGTGATGTTCAGTCAAGTGTCCTTAATCATGCTAAAGATTACGCGCTTTGAGGTTGTAAGAGCGCTTTCCGTTTGTACCTCTGTTACGCTGCACCCCCGAGCCTTTGATCACTTCATCCAAACATTTCATAAAGTTCAATACGTTTGAAGATGCCCGCGCAACTGTGACGGGGGAGGGAAGTTCTCCCGTGTATGAATCTGATAAAGTCATCGTTACAGTAGCAGCTCTTCTTTATTTAACCTAATCGTGAGTAGCAGACGGCTTTGTTTGGGCTGTGTTAAGACCTTGTTTTCCATTGATAAGGAATCACAATAACCCGATATTCAAAATGCATTTTCAGATTGTCGCCATCAGTCACGCAGTCATTATCTCCTGCTTTGTTAATTAAAAGAGCTCCTCCCAGCCTCACACTGCTTCAATTACAGGCTTTGTTTTGCAGACAATTTTGTCATTATTATGGAAGGTCTTCGGGCTTGGTTGTAGCATGGGACAATGAGTGTGCTGGAGCCCCAGCGGACGCCCGGCGTGTGTATGTTAATGGGAAGAGTTTTAGCATTTATTTGTCACTTGAAACAGGTGAGGAGACACAGGAGGCCTGTATTGTTTCCTTTGAAAGATAAAACTGCAGATTTATTCCATTTTTCTCTGGGATTCATCAGTGCCTGTCTGTTTACTGTTACCCCGCACAGGGTTGCCAGGTTTGCCTAGCAAAACCAATCAAAACCAGGCCAAGCGAGTCCAGTGACCACGGTCCAGATACCAAAAGTCAAACTGTGTCACTTCTGTATCTAAAATACATATTTTACAGTAACAAATATGCATTAGACACATTTTTTAATTTTGAAAATTAAAGTAAAAAATATAAAATTCAAACCTGCAGAAAATAAAAACATCCAACGACAACAGTTTAAAAGCACTCGAGTTCTGTGGGAAAGCACACACCGATGACCTTTCACGGATGTTTGATGGAAGACACTGATCTCTCTACCGCCCCCTGTTGTATGAAAATGACAAAGTAGTTCAAAAATATGTGATATTTGGAACCAAACTCAGAACATTAAAGGGAAAAAGAAAAGCATGAGAAATAGCTACTTGTAATAAGGAGTAAGACACGCTTTCTGTTTTTGCATGACAGCTACACAGTTCCACAGTTTTCACCCTCTTCTAATGAGCAGGTTTGGTTCGGCCTCTTAATGCTGTGGCGTACAGTGACATTCTGGAGAGTTGTGTTTATCTTTACTGGCACCAGTTGGGTGAAATGCCCTTTTCTGTACCAGCATGATAATGAACCTGTGCACAAAACGAGGTCCATAAAGAAACAATTTACTGTTCTTTACCCAGGCTGGTGTTGACTGGCCATTGACTGGCCCATTTAACACCTTTAATTTAATGATTTAATTCGAAAACACAGACTGCCCAGCTAACAGGGAACGTTCTTGGAACATTGGCTGACGTTCTCTCCAAGGTATCAAAAATGTTCTCGCAGTAACATCAGTAGAATGTTTTTAGAATGTTATATATCATATATCAAAAACGTTATTCTTAAGTTGTTAGGGAAACATTAAAATCATTACAGGATTAAAAAATGTTTGAATGCCTTTCTTGTAACGGAGCAATAACAATAATACAGCATTGACCATATATGGACTTTTCAAAATGATATTTTAAATGTAACGGTTTATATGTAATGTCAAACTGTCAAGCGCTCATCTTCTCATCTTTTCAGGTCACCAAGATGCTTGCAGTGGTGGTGGTGCTGTTCGCTCTGCTCTGGATGCCGTACAGAACCCTGGTGCTCATTAACTCCTTCGTGAGCTCGCCTTACCTGGACCCCTGGTTCCTGCTCTTCTGCAGGACCTGCATTTATGCCAACAGTGCCATCAACCCTGTGGTTTACAACCTGATGTCTCAGAAGTTTCGCTCGGCCTTCCGCGGGCTGTACCGCTGCCAGCGGGACGACGGGCATCAGCGGACGCTGTCCATGCTCCAGAGTGGATACAGCCTCGGAAGAGACCCTCGACCATGTCACAACATCAATGGCACAAGAGAGACACCCAAAAAAATCACTTCAGGCTCCTCTGACCAGAAACTAAACAAACCCATCGAGAACGACAAGGAGAACAAGGTAAAAAATGAGACAGGTCCAAACAGACACTGTGTGGTAAACTGTGACACAGATGTGGCTGATGATTTTAAAACCGATAAAAACCAGACCTCAGAAGACAAGGAGATGTCTGCCGTGGAGAATGCGGACATGAGCAAAACTGATGATAATGATGGGAAAATGATAGGGGAAAGCAAGAATGCTGTTCGGGATGTTATTGATGATATGGGTGGTGCGGAGGAGATGCAGCTGGGCTCCGGGGATTCGAAATCCACAGTGGGACAAACTGATCCGAATGACAGAGACCTGATTCACAGCGAAATATAGATCCCTTCTCAACATTAACTTTATGAAAAGGGATCCAAACAGGGAAACGAGTTTGAAATTGGGATGTATGTTCTTACAATCGTCTCTCTCCTGTGGAGGTGTCAGCAGTGAGGCCACTCTTGCTTCATCATTTACCAGTGGAACCATTTGGCTGTCAGAATCAGCAACACATGCGTCCTCTTCAGAGAGACACACATGGCTGCTAGTGAGAGGCCGAGCTAGGCTGCTTGATTTGGTCATTGTGATTTGAACTGTTATATGATGAATATTTAACATCCTGTTTTGCTGCTGCTTAAAAATCAGGACATAGACGTGTAACATCACGCTGAAACAGCACAGAGGAAGAAACAAACAACATCTCTTTAATGTCTCCCCAGCAAACAGAGAACGTTCTTAGAACATCGGCTAACGTTCTGTAAAAGTTCTGTGAACGTTATCAAAACATTCTTACAGTAATGTTAGTAGAGCGTTCATTTAACATTATTATATAATACTCTTGTTGTTAGTGGGATGTTTTAAAAAGGGACAGAATTAAAAATGTTTAAATAACGTTCTTGTAAACAAGCAATAACGTTAATACAACTTATAGATTGACATTTTGATTGTTTCTAATACATTCAAAATAACATTTTTAAGATTTTTGTTATTTAATGGAAACGTTAGGGAAACGTTCTTACAGCCCTAAATTGTTCGCTGGGGAGTTCCTCCTCACAAACATTCAGGGACATTGCGGGTGCTTTGGGGCATGAAGTATATTCAAATGCTTTCATCCAATCATAAGGCCCAGAGTCTCAGAATGACACTCTTCTGTTTTTCCAAAGCGAACACGGGACATTTGCCTCCGCTGTACAAATGTCACAGAGTGGAGAAACATAATGCATAGCCATTTGTTCCATGTAGCAGCTCAGCTACACTCCACTCATCATATGCCTGCGTATGTTGAGCTTTTAAGACCCCATTTGTGGCCTCATAAAGATGAGCAGAGTGGGGCATCCATTGGTCAGGTGTAGTTATTCATCTATTTATGTGGAGTGCACAGCACGCAGAACAGAGCTGATGGCTTCTGTCGAAACAAGCAGAGAGATGTAACACATTCTTCCCTCAGGAGAGCAGTGAGACCCAAGAGTGAAATTTGTTGTTGATGCGTTTCAGTGCTTCTGTGGACGCTTGGCATGATTTTTTTGTCATAAATTGTAATTCTCCGGCGCAGTTGCGGCTTTGTCAGTCATCTTCAGTGGAAATGTGCGCCCTGTGCTGTTATTTTAGTGACGACAGGGTGAGCTCAGAAATATGTCAAAACAAGTGTTTTGTTGTTGCTGCTCTGCATCAAAGCACCGTTTGAATTTTGGCATTATTGTGCTATGCTATGAACCCTGTATTTTTCATACAAACAGGGCTATTCAGTTCCAGATTTCCTTTGCCTTCTATATGTATTTATTATAAATGTAAAGAGACATGTATAAAACAAAATTTACTGCTAGTGTATAATGCTTAGTGTATATGTTTCCTATGCCTTCCTCTATTCCACAATGCTTTGCGGTACCTGATTATCACTGTTTTTTGAATTCTTGATTCTGTGACAGAAGTTTTTCTCAGTGTTGTTGAATAGAATTTGCCCGTTTGTGAACCTAGAAGGCTTGTCATTAGCTTCTATTAATATGTAATCTATTTTGAAAGCCATGGTTGATATTATGTTATTATTGTGATATGGAGCTTCTGTCTGATTAGTTTTGTAACTGTGTCACGATGTTTGGAAGTTGAAGTCAGAGTTATGTACCCGTGACCTGTGAGCCTGTTCAAAACAGAAAGAATTATATATACATACGTTTTGTTTCCTCCTCGCTGGTTTCATTTGGTCTCCGATGTGAAAATTAAAGCTGGATACAAGCGCAGATTTTAATGAGGTGTTGATTTGTTCGTGTTAATGCTGCCGCAGGTCCCGAAAGGAAACGAAAAAAACGCTGGCTGCTTAAAAGTCAAGCAATGACCGTTTCATGTTACACGCATTCTTATGATGTCAACAGCCGCTGTATTATGACATACGTAGTTATTATACTTAAGATCATATCTGTAGCAATTCAATATGACATATATGTCTGCAGACGCAACAGCTTTTGGCTGTACAGATCTAAAATGAAAGGTCAGGACACATCTAAACACAAACCCAACTAACAGGGAACGTTTTCAGAACAGTTCTTGCAGTAACGTTAGTAGAACGTTAACATTATTATATCATATCAAAAATGCTTTTCTCAAGTTTGTTAGTGGGATGTTTTAAAAACATTAAAAAAGTAAAAACAGTTTAAAAACATTCATATGATCAAGCAATAACGTTAATACATCGTCTAAAAAATGGACGTTTTGAACGTTCTTAAAACTTTCAAAATAACATTTTAACATTTTGGTTTCTTGACAGAAACGTTGGGGAAACATTACTGCAACCAACAATTGTTAGCTGTGCTTGCGTTTGGTGTTCGTCTGCAGGGGCAAAAGGTCATTGCACATCTAAAACACAATAACACTCGTTACCTTACGAGCGTTTCATTGCATTATCAATATGCAAAAGATGCATCTATTCTACGATTTATAAAAGGTAAAAATAGCGATCGTATGATAAAGTTCGGCTGAACGTGGCTTGCATGAAGCATCGCAAGTAGCTTGGCAGCTGGTTGCTAAGGTTACATTCTTTTTCAATTCACTTTTGCGTGATTAGATTGGAGGAGGATTGTAGCCGGGCAAGATAAGACGCTCCTGAGAATGGATTTCCGGACAGGTGCAGTGGTGCCAATCCTGGTGTTGATAAGCCATCTTTTCAAAACTGAGGTGTCATTCAACAAGATGAGGTCCGTTCGTCAGCGGCGTGCGCGTCTCCATCGCATCTCCATCACGTGCCCCGGCCTTCCAAATGCGCAATATTAAAAACTCCACGTATCCATTATGTGGGTTAGATCTAAATCGCTTCGTTCTCTCATTCCGAGCATGAATCACCCACTTATGAGTAACTGTCAAAAGTCATTTCCATAGTGAGCTAAAAACATTTTCTCATCGGCCAGTAAGAGAGCGGCGAGCGACTGAAGTGTTTTGTCTTGACGCACAAGACGGACAGATAAAATTAGACGAGGTCCCCAGAATGAGAAGCAGAGCACTTCATCAGATTTGGTTATCAGCATATTCGTCTCATTTCAGTCCCTCTTCTCTCGCTGTCCGATGACATTCACAGATTCAGTCAGACGCGCGTGAATGATTCCTGTCGTCACTGAAAGGACGCTGTTGACGACAAAAACTCCCTCATCAATGAGGAGAAAACGATGATCTTCACCGCCGTGAGATCAGACTCGTTTCTGAGCGCTAGACAGAAAATGTCTGATTGTGCTCTCTAGATAAAATGGCCGGATCACCAGTCTTCTCAGATTTGTGAATAAATATTATAGGCCTGCCATTAGCATAAATAAAGCATAAATGCCATTCTATACATCATCAATACAAGCACTTACAAAAGCTTAGAAAGTTAAAGAGATCGCTCGTCTAATCATTTACTCATGCTAATGTCATTCCAAACCGGAATGCAAAAGAAGATATTTTAAGGTTTCGTGTCCACGCGATGGAAGTCAATGCAAGTCAATGGAGCCACTGTTGTTTGGTAACCAACGTACCTCAAAATATCTTCTTTTGTGTTCATCAAAAGCAATAAAGTCGCAGAGGTTCAGGAAAAGTACATGAAAATTTTTATTTTGGGTGAACTGTCTGTTTAAGGGTGGTAAAGTTTTCCCCCAATAAGCACAATAACAGAGTAAACTATTCTTAAGAGTGTCTCTCCACTAAACAGGTAACATTGAGAAAACATATTGAATAATTGAATATAATAATTAAGATCACCCACCCGTACTCAGATGTCATTATATGCTGGCAGGGGGATGTAGATAAGATCTTTATAAAGCTAATATTGTATTGATCCTCTCTGGACTAAATAGCTCACAGACTCATAAAAGACAACAGGTTGATCATAAATACTCTGAAAAGAGATTCGGGAAATTATTTTTCTCTATTAAAAAACTAATCTTATAGTATCAAACACATAACCAATATTATAACATATTGCAGTCAGTGTAAACCATGAGAACAGAAGATCTCTCATCTCCTCCGTCTTTCATGCAGCGATGAAAGACCTGATGTCTCCAGAGAAGAAAGCTTATGGTTTTGTTTTGATGGTGCACTTTCAAAGAAACTGTATCTCCAGGCACGAGCGCCACACGCTCCTGCCCTTACCGATGTCATCGCTCTGTCAGATTGCTCGTATCGTTCTCTGGAAAAGCTGTGGATTTGGTGTGAGATCAGACCGGGTGGATAAGCTCTGTGCTAACCATGACACAGATGAAATGATCAAATCTCAGCGGAAGAATAAAAGAGCCACGCTAGCTTAGAGTTGTGGAGCTAAAAGTGTCACGCACATACACAACAAAGATCGTTAAAAAAAGTGATCCGTTTCTATAAAGATTCAATTACCTCAGTGAACCCTCGTGACCCACCTGAACAATGACATCAGTAACGTTTACTTTCTTTCTGACCCTCAATTTTACCAGTTCTTTATTTAATAATCTAAAAAATTAAAAGCCACCGCTTAAAGGTACGGTAGGCAATTTTGGAGAGGCTAGCAACAGAAGCCAGCTAGAAAGCATAAGATCACACCCTCCGTTCGGAGCGCTCTCTAAAGCCACGCCTCCTCCAACACATGAATGTTCAAAGGCAAGTAGGATATCCTATCACTGCAGCCGGACCGAATGCAATGATTGGACAAACGTCCTTCCACAGAAGATAGTTAAATATGTGAAATTATTTAGAGCACTTTACTTAGTGATTGTTTTCAGGACATGAAAAGATTTTTTGAAAAGAGATCTGGGAAAAAAAAATCTACCTACCGCCTACCGTGCCTTTAAACGGGCAAAACCGATCCAGATTTTCAGTGTGATCGCGCACAATTAGACCCCCATGTGAGATTCTTCTACCAATTAAAGCTGATGTCTGTGGGATTCCATGGTCCTCGTTCGTTTCTAAGGCATTTCTGCCCCCTGTTAACTGTTCTTTCATGTATCTTTGTGTGAACAAGCTCAACATTCCACTACCTAATTTGTCCTTTGCAGACACTGCAGGGTGCAAAGCGCCAGAGCTGCTTAGCCATAATACTCAAGCGATCACAGCAGAGGTCCGTTCTCCCTGTGTTTTGTCTATATCTGGTACATGTGTAGACGAGTGGGTGTACTGTTGCTTTTAAACATATGTTTCTTCTTCTCCAAGAGAACATTTACAATCTGTAGAGGCTCATAATTTCACCCATCGAAACAGTTTGGGGATAAACTGATGTATAGCTGATGAATACAGTGTGTCTGGAGGGTGATTCCCTCTGTCTGTTGTTTTAGTGCTGGAGCTGGAATCTAATTTAAGAAATAAATTGCTGTTCACTCCTTTTTTAATCGGTGATATTTGATCACCCAACTAATAGGGAACGTTCTCAGAATGTTGGCTAATGTTCTCTAAAGTTCTCTCAAAGGTATTTAAATGTTTTTGCACTAATGTTAGTGGTAAATTTTTCTAATGTTATATATTATATATCAAAATGTTAATTCTTAGCTGGTTAGTGGAATGCTTTAATGTTACAGAATTAAAAAGGTTTAAATAACGTTCTTATAAACAAGCAATAATGTTAATACAATGTCTAAAATGTAAATGTTTTGAACATTCCTAAAATGTTCAAAATGTTAACATTTTTGTTACTTAATGGAAACGTTACACTAACATTCTAACAACCTAAAATTTGCTGAGTAGTTCCTATAATTACCAACTTTGTCATTTCAGTCTGTGTGGACGCAGGTCAAAGGTCTGTAGTACCTGGAAATCGCTCTCAGTTTTCCGGTTTATCTCAATGGTGCTTGCTGGACACAGAACTCCACTGGACGTGTTTGATATCTGAGAACAAAATCTGATGTCAGTATGATGTGTAAACATCGAGTATGTGATGTACTTCTCCAGCTAACATGTTTTCAAAACATTGGCTAACCTTCTATAAAAGTTCTACCCAAGTTATCCAAAACATTCTTTTAGTAACATCTTGTATGTCGTAGATACATAAAAGACGTTGTTCCTAAATAGTTAGTATAACGTTTTAGAAATATTATAGAATTACAAAATGTTTGAATAATCCTTTAAGCAAGCAGTAACATCAATACAACGTCAAAAAATGGACATTTTGAATATTCCTAGAACTTTCAAAATATTTTTTGTAATGTTTTTGTTGTTTAATAGAAATGTTAAGGAAATGTTCTTACAACTTAACATTGTTATCTGCGTGTACAGCGGTCAGAAAACAGGAGCCCTCACCTCTCTCAGCACATGTGTGTAAAGGGAGTCACAGTAACGAGACAGCTGCTGTTAATAGTGCTCACCTGTCCTTCAGCTCAGGGTCCACTCTTAATCCACACGCTTCAATGATGCGTTTCAGATAAGCGCACCAATCGCTGCGCTTGGCTCCCGGCACCACGCTGACGGCCACACAATGAGCTGTATGCTAATTTGAAATAAAGTGTAGGAAGAATAACGGGCATGAGGGTGAGCTGAGAGCTTTGTTTTTAAATGTGGAGAACACAAGCCTTAAACACACACGCTTTAAACAACACTGCGTGTATGACACTTAAAACACACAGATGGGCTTTGGGAAAGAGACAAAACAACCCAAACAACTATTTTAGGTTGTAAGAACATTTCCCCAAAGTTTCCATTAAGTAACTAAATGTTTAAATTTGACATTATGTTGTTTTGAATGTTCCACTAAAACGTTCTAGAACATTCAAAACATCCGGTTCTGTTGACATTGTATTACCATCATTGTTTGGTTATAAGAATGTTATTTTTAACATTCTGTAACATTCCTCTCCTCAAAATCATGTAATATAGGAAAAGGTTTAGAGGTTAAAAGCAGCGCGGCCTTCACAGAAAGACTATTAGACAAGAAAACATGTTTGTCGCGTCTGAAAGGCTCACAGGAAAGAAGACAACTTTGAAGATTACTTCAAAGTAGCCGCATTGATTTGTCCTTTTTTCATTTGGTGTGTGGCAGAGAAATATTTAAAAGTACGAGATCATCGCTCACAATCCCTGCAAAACAACAACAAGCAAATAACATAAAGTATTAAACGGCAAAACCACAAACAGTCAGTAAACGTAATACTTCAAACAATCTAAGCAAAGGATTTGTACAATTCTGACCAAACGCTTTGTAGCTGTTTCATCTGTAACATTAATTAATGAACCACATTAATCCCAGCTAACAGGGAACGTTCTCAGAACGTGGGCTAATGTTCCCTTAAAGTTTTCTCAGTTATCAAAAAAAGTTCTTGTAGAAAGTTTATGTAGTTACAGTTAACAAACTTTTTAACATTATATATCACATATGAAAAAAAATCTATTTTTAAGTTATTTTTAAAAACGTTCTACAAATTGTTTTAATGCTTTGAATAATGTTTATATAACCAGGCAGTGTAAGTTAATAGAACATTGAACATAATAGAACATTCTAGAACCTTAAAATGGTCTCAATAGAAACGTTAGTAAAGCATTCTTACAACCTAAATTTGTTAGCTGGGAACACGTTTAAACAAATCCCCCTCCTGTTATCTTGTAATGTGTAATACTCGTCATCTTTACAGCGGTGAGCGATCGTGTGGTAATGATTTATTCATCGGCTTGTTTTTGTCACAGTGCGTTAGATGTGACACAGTGTGATTGCTGCCCACCCTCCATTCCACACTAACTCAGCCACAGGTTGAGGGATGCAGGAGACGGACAGGTTGCGGGGGTGGTTATCGTCATGGAGATAGACAAGGTTACTTTAGTCACAGACTCTGTGTGCAGGTAAAGAAAGAAACCAGTGTCACATTCCGCCACATGGGGCGACCTGAATGCCAAACGTGGAGTGAGTTGTGTGAGGTGTTGTGTGAATGACGACAGGTGTGGAAAACTGTCTGGATAGACTTTGTTAAGTGTGTTGATCCTGGGAAGCGTTTGGTAGGATATCAGAGCGATAAAACACACACACACACACACACATCATTTTTAACCCTTATACGTGCACAGTGCACAGGACCTTATGAAAAGTAACGTACAAGTAGCCATGGAAACAAGTCGAACCCTATTTCCTCTCGCGTACAGTATTTCACATTTTTATCATATTAAAACATGTGGCACTAACAAAGCATTCCAACAGCAGTAAATTAAACACAAACACTTTCGGCTCATAAAGAACAATTTTGGTATATAAAACGATTTACATGTATTCTTATTACTGTCAATTATTAAACGATAAAAACAATGCGCTCTTTACTTCACGCTAAATTCTTTTACGAGCGGCTGCTAACGTTTTTAAATTCATTTGTAATGAGCAAAAAAATCAGGCAGAGTGGAGACAAGAAGCTAGAGTGGATTTGGTGAATGGGGACATTCCCCTGAGAGACGATAAAAATATCAAAACAACTCGAGTGAGCGCAGCGGTGCATTGTGGGAGCTCGTTTCAGGGTTTAGCAGACACAGAGAGGTGTCGCGGGTAATTATTGAAAAGCAGTCGCATGCGAGCTGGCTCTATGAATTAAACATGGCAGAAACAGTAGCACAAAGACAGCCGCACATCCGTGGAGTGATGATAACCACGTTTTAAGCACCTCCAGACTCCCCGAACAGAGAAAAACATCCATCAGAGGCTGAGCGAGCAGTACGGCTGCGTGACAGCACGTCAACACAGCACTGGCGGGGATTCTGCTTTAATTAATAGGGGATTTATTTCTACATTCTTGTTTAATGTTTGTTAAGGGTGTAAATGCTCCACACATTGTAACTTTTACTTCTAAGAATGTTCCGCAATAATAGAGCAATATTAGCTGCTTAAAGCTGCAATCTGTAACTTTTTTTGGTTAAAAATGAACAAGATTCAGATATTGGGCAAGTACATGACAGATCAGTGCTCAACACAAACTCCTCACCTTACTCTGATTCGCAACAGTAAGTTTATAATAATTTATTATAATTACAATTCAATTATAAAAATAATTTATAATTTGAGCTGTCGTGTACAATTTCGCAGGAAAGAAGATCCGGCTACTATATCGCATATCCGTGTACTGTAGACAATGCAGCATTTGTAGCTTGTTCTGACAGCAGATGTTTAGAATTTAAACTTGTCATCCATGCTAAGAAAATGACTGCAAGTAACCTGCAATTCCATGTTTCAAACAGAGGTGGCAGTAGAGAGTCAAAAGTTCAGGATTGCAGCTTTAATGCTTCCTCAGACACACACTAAACCCAAAATCAGTGTATGTGTGGAAAAAAACACTGTTGAAACACACAAATGTGTTAGTACTCATAGTGGTGGTGTGACCTTTACAAAAGAGTTCTTTTATAAAATCTATACATCTCTGATCTGCGTGCAGCACAGGCGCACAGCAGTTTGTGTGATCCTTCTGGGAGATAATGTGCCTTCCCCCGGCATTCCTGTTGGGAAATGAATTAAGCCCTTGTGCTGTGACGGCAGGGAAGTTGTTACAGTTAAACTCACAGTTCAGCTCTGCTCTGGAGGAAATCATCCCTCAGGCCTCTAGGAGGTGTTGAGTTCAGGGCACTGATTGGCAGTTTTTGGGAAGCTCAAGGCACCACAACTCAACTTTAAGTAATCAGAGATCAATAACACCTGCTGTCAGTTTGATTCCAGCCCCTCTCACTGCGCGGCTCAGGAATATCAGAAAGTGGAGGGAGACAACACGATCTGCCGATTCGAAACTATTTTATGCTTTAAAATATGAATTTGTACGCTCTCATTCGTACGCTCTGGTTAGAGGCGGACCTTTCATGCTTGTTTCTTAAAAACTGTTCGTGTACGAATCACATGGTACAAATTCTTACGATATCACCAACTTGTAAAATAAATACGCTTTCCCATGAAATCAGGTTGCAAGAGACGAGCTGGGAAAAGTCACAGGGATGAAAAATTAGCGCGCAAGTCAGGCTGTCGCGGATCAAATGCGCTTGCGTGTCTCCGGATGGTAGCGAGTGGCAGGAAACGCGGCCGCTGGGTGCTGTCGGTGTTTATCTGAAAGGCAGGAAGTAGTGTGATAAAGCAGCAGAACAGTAGAAATGGTGCCTCAGTGACAGAGTGTGATATTATGGCTGTATTTTACCTGCATATTTTTGTGAGTGCGCATCAAAGGAAAGAGATGCGAAAAGCAGGTGTCCCCTGAATATATACACTATTGTGGAAGCAAAAAGTATCTTTCTCCATTAAAATGGCCATTAAAATGTAGCCATTTATTATATGACGTGAGATGTTTTGCCAGTTGCCATTTTGGGTCTTTTTAAAAGCATAAAATTTACTGCTGCTGTTGACATCACAACTCTGCATAATTTCCAGTGAGTTCATCAGCCAATCGCAGTGTTGCTTTCATATTATTTTAGAGTGATTCGTCACATGACTTTTACAGCTACAATGTTTGGCTGTAAGCAACTCTGTCCCATGAGCATTTTGGAGGCCACTTTGACACGAAACATAATTCATGCGTTCGTAAA
>JAZGTJ010001153.1:40447-63997 GCA_036877575.1 Botia almorhae | reverse complement strand
CTAGTTACCTCGGGATGAGTATCCCGAGGTCAGGGAAGAAGGCAGAGAAAACAACTTAGCGTAGATGCTGTTCACTGTGTTATATAAATGCTTCACTGAAAATGGCACCATATGTATATTTCTATAGCTATGTGGAGTAGATTTTCAGATAAGCTTCAAAAGACTTGAAACATAGCCTATGAGGAACAGCACAGCCTTGTTTTTGTCTCTGTATATGTAATAGCACTTTGTCTTTGTAATATCAAGACCCAATACAGTCATCATATCTCAAAATATCTAGATCAGCTAACCACTAGGTTATGACTTTAAGCTCATGCTATGTTTTATAGGATTTTTTCTTTCAGTGAAATGTTGAAAAACTGAACTAAATCAATGTAGAACTTGTTTTAACACACTATAAATTACTATATTGATAACTGTCAGCATTCTAAGAGCTTTGGTTACAAACAAAGTAACTTTGTTTGGCCTAGTCTTGTTTGGCCCATCCAGCCCAATACAGCAACACTGGCTCCAACAATCATATAGGCTTTGGGGTGAAGCTATTTGTTGAACTAATCAGTAGACGATGGGAAGAATGTTCTGAAATCCTGAGAAAAAACAAAAATCATTTTTACAATTCGTCATACAGTCATACAGTCATACAGAAATGACACACCTCAGCTTTAAGGAATCTACTGTGTCTAAAAACTTTGCTAACTTTTTCTGTCGGTCAACGAATAATCAAGCTTAAAACACATTGGCATTTTATTCCAGTCTGGAACCTTTAGAAGTCAGTGTATCTAAAAGACTCAGACAAGGATGAAGGAAGTTTCATGAATGCCCTTTACACCCTTCACAGCAAAAATGTGATGTGGCTGTCATACAGTTGTGAACTTTTTTGGAATATAGTTTTAGATTTCAACTTTTAAAAGGAGCTACAATAGCAAAGGCATTACATGATGAAATGTTCAGTTTTATGTCTAATCCAGAGAGGCAAGTCCAAAATGTAAATTATTAATGTATATTAGGAAGCTCCCTAATGAAGATAGTTCAAAGACATTACATTACATTATTGTGGTAAAGCATTGAACAGATATTATATATCTGTCAATAGATTGTTTGTTTACTGCTCTCTTTTGATCTGTTCACCTGATTTAACAAACAATATGCCATTATTTCACTGACATTTCTCCCTGCAAATCCTCATTTGCATTTTTCTCCCTTTCTTACTCCTCTTTTTTCCAGAGATGCTTTAAAATTCTCCTCAGTTCTTTGTGTTTAATCCTAATACAATTTACTATGGGAATGTTTCTGAAGAAAGAAAACCCAATAGACCAGATACCATATTAGCTGTCAAAATGATGGAAAACAATGTGAATTATCTGGCAAAGTTGTAAAAATGGAACAAATTTCCAGACATATTTAGATAATCCTTACCTCTGATTGTAGACTATACTTGTATGTTTAACCAGAGCAGAGGAAGAGATGGAAACTCATTTGTAAAGCATTCTTACTTAAGTTTGTCATCTACATTAGTTTTGTTTATTTTTGCTCATGCTAAGTCCCCAATGGCTAGTTCACACTGCCATAGATCTTTAAAGATGCATTATAGAGATGCAAAGCTGGAAAAGGTTATAAAGTTTGTTAAAGACTTGAGTGTTCATCAGTCCACAGTAGAGTGAAGAACATTTAGGACTTTTCATACTCTTCTTAGGAGGAGGGGGTCCTGCTAAGACCATAACAGACAATCCTAAAGCAGACCTTCAGAAAACTATACAAACTACAAAGTTCTTTTGACTTAGTGTGTCCACTATCTCTAAAATACTGAATTAGAATAGTTATGGAAGGACACCATGTTGTTCAAACATACTGTGGCACATTTGTCACATACCACCAGGATGTCCCACAATTCTTTTGTCAAACTTTTTTTTTGTTGCAAAAATGCAGTATGTATGGGGGAAAGGGGACGCTTGACATAGACACCACTAAAACTCATTACACAAGATGCACCAAGACACCATTGCAACTATAAAGCATGTTGGAGAGAGCACACCTTGGTTTGGGGCTAGATGCCTTGCAGTCATTTAGAAAGCAATTTCAAAGTATATAAATCCTTATCCAGGAGAATGTCAGGGGACCAATCCATGACCTCGACCTTAGAGATGTTGAGTGATGCAACAAGACAATGATCCAAAGCACACTAGTAAATCAACTAAAAATGGTGGAAAAGGATTTTTGTTTTAGAATGGCCAAATCAGAATGCTGACCTTAACCCAACTGAGATGGTGTGAGCGGGCTGTGCAATCAAGACGACCCAGAAATATTGATGGACTGAAACATATTTGTAGGAAAGAATTGTCCAAAATTCATCCTCAAGGTTGTGGAATTCTTGCAGCTACAGAAAAAGTGTTTTTGTTTGTTTTGTTTTTTTTGCTGGAGAATGCACTTAGGTAATTCCAAAGGATTCACAAACATTTTCTTGCAATTGTATGTGGATGACCCTTGTGGAATAGAGGTTGTTTTCTGGAGTTTTCTCATTTGCACAAATAAACACATATGCCTTTTATATTTTTCACCAATGTCATTAAAACAGAGTATACAAACAATTAAATATACTTATATACAGTCATAGCCAAAAATATCTGCACTCTTGCAATTCTGTCAAAAATTTTTCCAATTGCAAATGTTTTTGTCTTTACGTGCTTATTGTTTTTCTTTGCAATGGAACAACACAAAAAACAAAGAAAAATCTGATACAAAATCTGATAAATCTGATACAATTTCACACAAACCCAAAAAATGCCCTGGACAAAATTATTGGCACCTTGTCAAAATTGTAAGAAATAATTGCTTTTCAAGCATGTGATGCTCCTGTAATTTGTATTTAGACACACCTGTGGCAAGTAACAGGTATGGGCAATATAGTAATCACACTTGCAACCAGTTAAAATGGAGAGAAGTTGACTTAACCTTTGTGTTCTGCACACTGAGCATGAAGAAAAGAAAGAAGTGTCTGTGGATTTAAGAGAAAAAAATGGGAAAACATGGACAATCTCAAGGCTACAAGTCCATCTTCAGAGATCTTAATGTTTCTGTGTCCACTGTGCGCAATATCATCAAGAGGTTTACAGCCCATGGCACTGTAGCTAACATCCCTGGACATGGACGGAAGAGCAAAATTAATGAAACATTACCACAAAGGATTGTTTGAATGGTGGATAAAGAACCCTGATTAACTTCCAAACAAACTCAAACTGATCTGCAGACACCGGATACAACTGTGTCAGCTCACACTATCCATCGCCATCTGAATGAAAAGGGATGCTATGGTAGGGGACACTGCTGAAACAAAGGCATTAAAAAGCAAGACCTATGTGACAAAACTTATGTGAGAAAACCACAATCCTTCTGGGAGAACATACTGTGGACAGATGAGACAAAAGTAGAGCTTTTTGGTAAAGGACATCATGGCACTGTTTACAGAAAAAGAAATGAGGCCTTCAAAGAAAAGAACACAGTCCCTACACTCAAACATGGTGGAGGTTCAAAGATGTTTTGGGGTTGCTTTGCTGCTTCTGGCACTGGATGCCTTGACTGTGTTAATGGCATCATAAAATCTGATGATTACCAAAGAATTTTGGGGTGGAACATAGTGACCAATGTCAGAAAGCTGGGTCTTCACCAGAGGTCATGGGTCTTCCAGCAGGACAATGACCCAAAACACACTTCAAAAGCACTCTTCGATACTAGTTCTGAAATGGCCAGCAATGAGTCCAGATCTGAATCCTATAGAACACCTGTGGAGAGATCTCAAAACAACAGTTGGGGGAAGGCATCCTTCAAATCTGAATGACCTGGAGCAGTTTGCAAAAGAAGAGTGGCCCAAAATTTTAGTAGAGATGTGTAAGAATCTCAGTCATGGTTACAAGAAGTGATTGATTTCAGTTATTTTTTTCCAAAGGGGTGTTAGCAAATATTAAGTTAAGGGTGCCAATAATGTCCAGGGCATTTTTTGAGTTCTGTGTGAAATTGAATCAGATTTGACTTTTCTTCTGTTTTTTTGTGTTGTTTCAATGCAAACAAAAAAATAAACAAGAGGACCAAAACATTTGCAACTGCAACAATTTTCTGAGAGAAGGGTTACATTTTCTGACAGAATTGCAAGGGTGCTGATATTTTTGGCCATAACTGTGTGTGTGTGTGTATAAGTTGTCTTCCAGTGGAATTTTTAAAATATTCAAAACAGAAAAATTATGCACCCTTTATTTAGTTGAAGTGTTTAGAGACGCACACACAAGGAACATTGAATGTTTCTTTCTCTATTGCTTTATATTTGTTCAAAAAACATACCTTGTGTAAGGTTACCTGTACCTCTGGATTTCAAAGGAACACTTCAAAAAGCGTTTGATAATTTTCTACTGCATGTGTATTGGAGTGCATCTGTAGTTTTTCTCCCTCTACTGAATTGGCTGACCAGATAGACCAGACACGAAAAGCTCGCCAGCTCACGTATCCATGGAAACATAGTCTGACTTCACAAACTAGTGAGTGTGCTTTGTTGAAAGCAACTTGTAACTTTGTTTAGATCACATGGTAAACAAGAAATAATTTCTTCATTAAATTAAAATAACCCCACCATTTTGGTCTGCTCTACAGGGTGTCAATGTACATTTGCTCTAAATATATATTTTGTGTGAATGTGACAATTCCTTTATAAAACACTGTAACAAAGTATGTACATAAATCAGGAAAAAACATAAGGAAAAAACTGACTGTTCCAAAACTCTTTGTGTGGAATTATTTTATTACATCAAGAATCTGATGTTTTCATTACACAAGATGCTTTCAAACCTTTGAAACTAATGTGCTAATGTCGTATTAGGACTGGTAACAATGTCTTGGGCTGTTTCTGAAATGTTACTGAGTGAAAGAGAGAGAAACAGTTTTCAAAATTCATATGATTGTTTTTTTTTTGAGGAAATGCTCCAATACAAAAAATATGCACATCTAATCCCAGTGGTTTCCTTTGTAGTTTACCGGATGCACTGAAGGCAGACATTTTCCTAGGACTCAACTTCCACTGAAAAGTCTATTCAAGAAGATATCACAGATCTTAATCATCTGGTGGACATTAGGGAAGTTATATTAAAACACATAAGATAAGAGCTTTTGGTGAACTTATCTTAATTTAGCATAAAAAGTTCATGAGTCAATACTAGTTTGTTCTGAGCAGAATTGTTCCAGCTACATAAAATTAGATATACACCATTAGTAAACAAGTTGTTTTACAGTTGGTTAGACTGGGGTCTAAGCCTTGCCTAAATCACTCCAGAACATTTTTTTCCAGCCTTTCCAGCATGGCTATTGCTGTATGGTTTGGTAACTGTCCCTTTAGAAGATTAATTATTTTCCAAATCCAAGTGTTTTAGCAGATTGCAGCACATTTTCCTACAGGATTTTTTTACTCTATCCATTTTCCTGTATCTTGAGTTTTCCAGTTGCTGCTACAAAGAAGTATTCCCTATGATATAGCCACTACCATTTTTCAATGTACAGATGATGTTCACAGTATGATTTGGGGGAAAGCATTTTGTGCTAGCATTTAGATTATAAAAGCTTAATTATAGGTATATCAGATTATAGAGTCTGTAAGTGATGCACTCATGGGTCATTTTCTGCCAAGATGTGATTTTTTTCCTGCCTTTGACTTATGCACAGGTTCTCTTTATTTTATTTTTTTATCCTGAAAATTGTGATTTTTTTCTTTTACATGCGTATTTCTAATTACATGACTTACTAATTTATTTGTCAAACTTATAATGTCTAACTTACAAACTTATTTGTAATAACATGACTTGAGTTATCCGTTTAAAAAGTGCTTTGCAATTGTAAGATTTTGTTGTTCTTCTTGCAGTTTTTCGTCAATTTTCTAAGAAAAAAAATCCCAGGAAAGGAGGTAATTATTCTTAAATCTTGTGAAATGTTTCACACAGATGGACTGCTTATTGCTTCATCGGTGTCAAAACCCTCATTGAAATAAATCATGATTTCTTGTTTACACAATTAAAAGAAAGGAAGAGATCCAGTGAGGGAGAATGCTTTCTCATCAAAAGCAGTTTAAAAATGTAACTGTTCTAGAACACAGATGGTTAAATGGGATAGATGAAAATTCTGTCATCATTTATTCACCCTTGTAATGTTCCAAAACAATATAACTTTTTATTTTGTGTAACATGAAAAAATAAGTTTTAAAGAATGGTTACCATGCAGTGGAAAGTTATAATAAGAAATCTCAACATTGGCTACATTATTTTACAATCTATATATTTTTGAAGCTCTAGCTTCTTAATGCATTTAAACCTCAATCTAATTTGTTATATACATTAGTCTATTTCCCTTAAGCAATTTTAGAAGAAAAATCTCAGATTTCCTTTAAGTATCAACTGTACCCGAGATCTCCATCTAATCTTACAAGCTATGAAAGAGCAACCTCTGAGTACTAACACTATCCCCTGTGATGTTCTTTCTGTTGTCATCTGCTAAAAACTGAAACGTATTAATGTGTATTAGTGTATTAGCTCCTTTAAATCTTCAACAGAATTATATATGCATGCACCAATGGGTACTTAACAGAACACCATTGAAACAGCTTTTACATGTTCAGATGTATAAAACATTAATGCTCACTAATGTTAGAGACTTGGTGCAGTAAATGTTTACTTGTAGCCAGCTGACAGGCAATGTGAAAAAAAATCATCATGAGAAAATTAATTCTGATGTTTAGCCCTGTTGATGTGGTTCTTCTAAGATCTCCACATGGACGTATTTAAGGAAAGCTTGATACATCCATTCTATCAATTTACTTCTATAAACACTGGCTTTTAACACTCTGAATAACTTTAAATTTAACAACTTTAATAGTTACAAAGCAAAATAGTGACAGAGACACTTCAGCACCACAGACATTGAACAGTGAGCCATTAGCAAACAGGCAAGTTTGCAGCGAGTTGAACTTTTCCCAAATAAAGCTTAACTTATACAAAACAGTGCCAGCAGCAGCCAGAATAACCAACACAGCTTTTGATGATCAAATTATTTAAAAACAAAGTTAAAAATTTACATTATTAGCCAGATTAACTGTCAATTAACTCCAACTTTTCATTAAAAGTTAATCTTGAAAACAGCCTTGCTAATAAATTAGAAACAAGGTCATCATTACCTGTGGCATCCATCTTTCTAGCTGGACCACCAATTGCAGAAAGTGCTTAAAGTGTTAGGATCTTTAAACTAGGCTGTTTTATTTAACCCTTCACATGTCAACACAAACTGAATAGGCAAATTAGAAACATTTATTTCCTCAAAAATAAATATTCAGACATTTATAGTATATAAAAATTAAAATAAAATTGTTTAAAATATGTTTCCTGCTATTTTGTCCTTTCTGAGGGCCCTGAGGATTCCCCTCTGAAATAGACTAATGTCTAATACTGTAGGTGATTACAGAAGTATAACAGCTAACTAATTTAGCTATCTACTGAAATATGTAGTGTGCACATCAAGAGGAGCTCTTAAAATAATTTTATTTTACTTACATTTTTAAGAATTTTAATTACATCAGTATTCGTGTGCCAGTGGCAGTGCCTCTGTGTGTTGCCTTTTCAAAAGAACTGCATTGTTTGATGAAAGAATAATGTTTTTATCAATATCACTTCTTTATGAAACTGTCAGGTATGTGGAGTAACCACTCTTGGTAGCTTATTGGTTTAACTGGATGCGCAACACATTATTTAAAGATACATATTGTAACTGCATATTGTAACACAAAGGGCAATGGTGATCCATAACAAGGATTATTTTTTCCCAGTATATAACTACATTAACTACATCGCAAAAATTTACAAATATGTCTGCCTGCTTTACCACAGCAAAAGATAAATATGACAATAAGCCCTAATTATAGCTACAGTGTACCTTTCAAAGAAGAAAATAAGACCCTCATTATCGGTAATGTTCATGGTGATGTAATTAAAACACCATCTGCACTTTGTCCAATTAGTGTGAATGCGCTACTGTATGTCCTTTGACCTTGTTTCAGTGGATGTGTGTTTGCGAGCGTGCACATTGCTGATGGTGTTTGTGTGTAGTAGGAATATTAAATCATTGAGTCTGATTATCTTTCGATTTTTGGCAGACAGCCACTAGTGAAGTGGAAACTCCATTATTGGTCAAACAAAGCTTGTTACTGACTTCTTCATGAGACACTTGTCTCTTCCAGAAGATTTCACAGGTAATGTTCAAGCGCTCTGCATCATAATTTGTTTACTGTCTTTCCAGATGGTATCATTATAAGCTTTTAGTAAGGTTAAGGTCTTCAATTTGTAAAGCTTATGTTTGTTTATGTTTGGGTTTGTGGATTAGAAGTTCTATTTAAATTATGATGTAGAGATCTATCATGGCACAACAATATTTAGTATACTGTCATAGTGTGGTTGTATCACACATACATTTACGTAGACATAGACACTGATATGGACAATATCAATGTACTGACCACATCCAAACACAAGATTTTATTGTATTTATACTGTAATAAAGTAATTTAATGTATTTAGCCCCTTAATGTACCTTACGTTTGGTAATATGTTCTGTACCTAAGTACAAATACATGTATATTTTAGATGCTGACAATATGTTAAAAATGATACACTGATACAAAAAATATATGTGACGTGCACATACCATACTTTGACATTTCTTGACCAGTTATTTAAGGGCGATCTAATTAAAGTAATCTTCATTCTGTGAGTTTCCCTTTAGCTCAAAAAAGGCTTTGAACCTTTATATATCAAAGTAACCCGTTTGTACTTAGACTCATTCATGGCTCTTCCCCTTTATGTGACTTTCCTTCTAATGTCGAAGTGAATCAAGGATGTAGATGCAAGATCAGAAATGAATATATAGGTTTTAAGCCATCTGCTACGGATCATGTATCATTCTTGTACCACAAGTTGTTGCTGCTCCTTTGACAAAGTTAGATGATTTTCTCATATTCTCCATGTTCTCCAAGCTCTTTCATACTCTCACTTCCTGCTACCTTTACATCAGTGTGAAGCTATTTTGGAGGTTGGCCTTTGAAGAACAGCATAATTACGATGGAGTCATGTTTCTGGAGATCAGCCGTAAGCAAATGAAAAGTGTGGAATTAAAGCAGATGAGATGCTGGGGAAAAAGAGATTAAGAGATTGAGAGTTTTACCAATAAAACATGGGTTTTACGTTTGCAGAGAACAGTTTTGAATTGAGATGTTCATCCCTTGATCTGGTGAGAGAGTGGTGATAAAGCTTGAATTAACTTCTAACTTGTCATGGTACTTCATATTCCTACTTAGTAAATTTACCATAACATAAAAAAGTGTCATTAAACTCAAATGAAATGTTGGAGAGATTGTCAGAGTTTCTTAAATTGTAGGGTGATTATACTGCCAAGCTCCAAAATGAAAAATGGTATTACAGGGTGATAAGAAACAGACTGCAATTGAAGTTGTTTACTGAAATATTCTCCTTGCATTTTTTTGTTGTGCCATGGGCAACAACCAGGGTATGTTTAGACATTCACCAGTATTGGCATAGGTTGCTCCATCGCGTATAAGAAGTTTATCCTTATTCTCTCAGGGTGTTGGAGAGCATGTTCACCCAGGATAGATTTTTTTGCAAAAACAGCTCCAACATGTTGAATTTAAATGACTCTGGGAGTCTATAGTCTACAGATAATTATACTCAAGTAGATGCTATGATTCGTAATACTAACCTAAACAATTTATTACAAGATTCACCTTCTCATTGACCTACAGAAGTGCGCACAACAAACTAATGTTTACACATTAGCGAAACTGCTATTTTATTTTGGTATCCCACTATATATCCCTACTATCTAACAAATTTGGCAACCTTTGGGATTTGAAAGACTTTTGACACAGTTTAAGTAGCTTTTAGAAAGATAGATTTATCGTGTGGCAGTATCATGGTAGAGTTGTAGTATTATACAGATATTTACATTGTGGTACTGAATGATTACATCAACATTTTCAACTGGTATAGACAAAGTATGTGTATGGATTATAGGTCAGTGTTCCATTTCTTTCAGCACTCGTTTTGTTTGCGTTGTTCTAAAAGATTCCATTATTGTTATATGCAGGGAGAAACTACTGCACATGATTCAGTTTGTGAGATTTCAGAATAATTCAAAATGAATCACAAACCGATTCACTGATTCACAAAGTGGACATTGTTTGCTCTGATTGTAATTCGCTGACTGACAAGAGGGACGCGCAACGTGTTTGCTGAAATGCTATCAGAAGAAATGTTTTTCAGGTTGGTATACTATAACCTTCATCAAATAAGGATCTATCAGTAAAATTGTTCTAGTGCAATAGTTTTATTTATGATGGCTGTTTGCCATCTATACTGTTCCTGGTGCAATGTTAAAAGCTCGATTTTTAATTAAATACAAATGAGATTTAATAGGCTTATGTTGTAGTCTCTTCTTTAGAAGACTTGCATTATATTGCATAGGAATTTTTTCTAATGATACTTTAATGGTTATTTTTGGTTGGAGCATTTTGGAGTCTTCTTCCTTAATGGAAAAGCACAACAAGGACAGTATCTTTTTTAAATATTTCACAGTAGATGCATAGATAGAACAACATAAGGCTAAGTAAATGATAAATGAACTGTTGCTTTATTAAATCAATGGTGGTGATAACTTTGATTTTAGGGCATCCAGAGACTAGACTACCAGGTCAGAGTAAAAAGAGGATGCTATAAATATCACAACATAGGCTAATAAAATGATGGAGGGCGTGATAATAGGCAGATAAGCAGAGAGTCAGGGGCGAGTGAAGTTACTGTTTGCTCCATGTCATGCTTTTATTATATCTAATGGCTCAGTCAGACAGAAGAATATATCGATATTGTTGAGAAGTGACCTAAGATAAATCAATTAATTAAACACCACTGGGGCTATTGCTACAAAGGCCACCGCTGCAGATAGTAATTATTATTACAAAATTGAAATAGAAAGCCAATTGCTGATGTCTCGGTCGATAAATTTTAATGAGCCTGTTCATTGTGAAGGTAAGAATGGGTTTAGGATGCACTTTACACCTTGTGATCTAGCCACAGTCTCTGAGGATGAGCAAGTATTTAGTCTACCTGCATACAAATATTATAAATGCATACACATGTTGTATGTTTAAATATTTAACCCCATTTGATGAAATAGTGGTTCTGATAAACTCTGACCATTATTTGACATTTCCAAGCCGTGGCTGTTTGTGTGGAAATGGTTATCGCTGTTTGGCAAACACACTCCAAATCACTTCTAAAAATTCTATAGAGGTTTCTTTGAGCTTTGCTTCTCACCTTGTTGTCATATTCATTGCTAAAACAAACATCCCAGTGTAATTTTCTGAATAATTTGGATTATTTATTCATATTTTGAAGCTGAACTGATTCTCTGTTGGGAGTTGTCTAAGCATTGTTTTGTTTTAGTAATGCATAGCAAAGGCCAGCTGGATGTCAGACACAGTACCTGCCGTTTTTGTTCGTAATAAAAATAATACAGGCTGGATGCTGTTTAATATTACATTTTAATTACAGGTTACTGCAACGTTTTCTTTCTTGGAGCTGGCATCTCCTGTAATTATCATTTTACCCTTGATGTGAGGTAAATAATAGAGAACATATGTGTCTTTATTTAAAACCTTGTCAAGAACTGTGAATTACATACACTTGGCCAGCGTACTGTGCTGGAACGATGTAAAATGAAAATAGTTTTAATTTTAAGGTTATTTAAAATGCATATTCTACTGAAAAGATAATGTTGTTTTTTTTAATAGCAGCATGAATACTGCCTAAAGCTCATGGATTTTTATGTCTCTCCTTTTTATAATTTTCCATTATAACAACAGGGTTCAGATGCAGATCAATAAACTGGCATTGCAATATAACAATGTTCCTATTTGGTTACTAAGGCAGCCTCAGTGTTTTTACTACGTTGCCCATTCTTAAATGATCATATTCCGGTGTCTAGCGCAGGTTCCTCCAATGTCCGTCAAATGAAAATCATAATTCGAAATACTTCAAAAACCTTTCTTCAACAAACTGATTTGAGCTATCATTCATGTCAGTAACATAAACTGTGCATGATAAATTACATGCCGAAGTTTAGAAGTTTGTTCAAATCTCTTGTTCTTGCTTTAGTAAGCACCACTAATGAAAAAACAGAGCATGCTGCCTGGATTTTATGGAAGTATAGAATATAGCACATCTCTTCCCAAATCCATTTTATACTTTAATCTGTTTCTTCACAATTGATAACACATCCTATTTCTTGTTTTTGTAATTAATAAGTTATTAAAGATGGCACTGCATGAATGAGAGCAATTCCAATTTCTTAGCAAATGTCTTCAGACTTGTGAATGTTTTTTGCTGATTACAAATCAGAACAGTGTCATTGCAATGTTTTGTCCATTAGAACTGATGGATTGTAGTGCACTCAAGCACTCTGCAATTCAAATATTTGCAGGGCTTTGTAATCTATACTTCATTTTGTTGTTGTTGTTTTGTTTTTAATTAAATGAATCAGCACAAATGCTAATCCTCTACAACATTGTTTAGCATTACTTAATGCTTAATTCCTGAATCCAGCTCAGAAATTGGCATGAAAACAAAATTAATTTAATTAATTATGGATGTAAACACTAAACAAGGAAGTGGTGTGTTTGTTTTATGCAATTTGTTGGTGCTGTACTAATAATAAATGTTCTGAATGAATGTGACAAAATGGAATGCCCCTTTATATATGAAAGTCTGTTGGTTAGTGGGTATGGTCTTTTTAATTTTGCTTACAGATCACAGTGAAGTGCAAATCTTCTTCAGAGGATTAGTGTTATGTGTAAATGTATGTGAAGCTGAGGCTAGTTATCACATGGGGATGTTACAATCACATACTATATAACTTTTAAGGCAATCCGAGTTGTATAAATGTGACCTGCTCCATCATTTTAAACCACTTAAAGACAAAGTTTTATGCATTGATGTGAAAACGTCTTTGTTTTCTAATGATATATTTATTTTTTGAGTGTTTCGATTTCAAACCTTTGCTGAGATTATAGCTCTGGATTATAATGGTGGAATTTGACTGAAAGTTTAAACTTCCTTTTCAGGACATTTGTATTTTTATAAAGCTCTGTTTGTGGAAACAGATCATATTGAATTTAATGTTGTATGTTGTAATTAGTGTTGTTTGTAAAGTTAATTATTACTAACACTGTTGTTCATACTTAGGGATAGGGATTTAGGGGACTACCTAGGGAACTCTATACATTCAATTTTGGACCGTATCTAGGGACCAGAATATTGTCTGTCGTTTGGATTGGCTCTTTGGTTTCGGCAGTAAGCAACCACTAAGAACACTCTTAGCAGCCACATAGCAACCACCCAGGACACCTAGTGACTTTTCCATGAGCAAGCACCACACACAATACACAACAGATTCAGAAAATGAAAGATCCTGTTTTTTACCATCTGTACACCATTTGAATCACAGTTTCTCTTTGTCCAAACTTAAACTATTAACTACAACTAATATTCAATAAGTGAAAATAACCTTAAAAACCGACACACATTAATGAAAGAAACCAGCTGTTTTGTAAACACATTTTATTTTTAACTTAATTTCATTACAATGAACTTGTATGTGACTTATCGGACAAGTGAATTTTTTACTTTAAATACTAATAGCATATGAACCGATATTACTTTAAATGCAGTGTGTCAAGGGCATAGATGTTGTTTAAATACTGCATGGATCCCCATAAAAATTTTGTTATTTTTTGTTAGTATTATTATGATAATTATCATGCCCTGCCAGCCACTTCAGCTACACCGTTGTATGTTAAGATTTGCTAAGCATTAAAAAAGTCTCATTACAACATATTAGCTTGTAGTTCTTTCCCACCTCTTTCTAAGTACATTAAGCAATGCATGTTGGTGGTGACAGTTGTAGTGCAGTAGCACAAGACTACTAAGTCTTGTTAGATGAGTTTGTCTTCAGGTTTATAAAAAGTTATTTATTTTTGTCGAAATATGACAATATTCTTCAAAAACTTATGTTAACAAACAAATAAAAAATCTACGATTACATTATTCATTGGAGGAGTTGCTTCTGGCCCTGCCATCTGGGCCAGAAATCTCCTTTGTATATACATTAAAAGCATACTTCATATTTGCAAGTAAGTCCAATGCCTTCCTTATATAGTGCTTATTTGTAATTCATGAGCATGGATTATGCAAATTTTAAATGAATGTGTACATGCACCTCACATTTACAAACATTTGAAATGATTTAACATATATACCTATATGTGAATCTGGCTAAAAAAGTTTGAGGAGCCCACTTTACACACCAATTACTACAGTTTACTTATACTGTACATGTACTGTGTTTGACAAATGAGGGCTTATAAAAAATTTAAAAAAAGATATAAAATGTTTAAATACAAATAAATAATTAATAATAATGCTAATGGATTGGACTGAATCTCAAATTCTTGTGTATGGAAGACGATCTGTCCAACCAAGGATATTGTGGTTCTGCTTGCCATGTTGAACCAGTTTCTTCCTTTGCAGTGACTTAGGCTAAATCCAGATCATACCGGATCACAGCTAATCCCACTGGATAAAACGCTGGAGTGTCCCTCACCACAAAGATGATTGAAACACTGGACTAGCACTAAAAGACTGCCGCTTTAACCTCTGTATCTCTTATCCTGTAGAATGCCATGGCATTTTGATTTTGAATTGTCCTCATTATTTTGTAATGAGGACAATTTGTAACGGAATGTAACAGAATTAAGACTTAGGTTTATTTCAAGTACATCTCATCAGATTTTCTGTCCTTTTACGTTTTTTTTTGTTTACAGTAACTCCTAGAGGACAAAAAGCTGTTAACAATCAACTGTGTTTAGATGAATCAAGTGAAAATGTATGGAGAGAGAGAAAGAAAGAGAGAGTGAGGGAAAGACAGAGACTGTATACAAAATGTGTATACTGTATACAGTATACAATAATTACTGCTATAGGAACAGGCTACAAACTCTCCACCATCCTCAGCAGCCACATATATTGTATTCAGGTCTTCATGGCATGAGAAAACCATGTTTTTATTGGCCAAATAATTTAATTGACAGCACTAGAAAATATGGTATTACATGTATGTATTAATATGGTAATATATGTATATACAGTGCCAAACTTGGTCAGTGAGTGCAGCAGTGTCACAAATAATAAAATACATTTAAAATACATTGAACTTTAAAATACATTGAGCCGCGTTTAAATGGAAGGCCCATTTAAAAATAATTATCAGTAAAATAATCAAAGAAAACAAACAAATTGTCAAATTGTGTTTATCTGACATGTTTTTGAAAACACACCATTCTTTATGGCAAGGTTTATTGACCCTGTTAGCAAATGTAAACATGCCCGTCTGTTTATCATCAGAATGTTGTTTCTCCGAGCTAAGACAGGTAGGCCCTTAAGATCAGTCATAATGCTGTTGTTCCAGGCATCTAAGATGATCCATTGGTGCAGCACATCTGATTGGGGAAGATTTTTTCTCTTCAGGAAGTCATTAGCACAGCAGTGAGACAGTACCGAGCAGAAGACTCATTTTTTCAATGCAGGGATGATCTATAAAAGGCAGCATTGGGGGGAAATGCAGGTAACCTGATTTGTTTGAGGCTGTGAGAGCGAGACAGATGAAATGAATTATCTCCTTTTGCACATGGTTATGACTAATACTTCAGTATTTCCCATCCCTGAGCAAACTTTTCTGTCTGGACTTTGGGAATTTCTCCAATGAGAGAGATATTTCCATTCCATTAGACATTTCTGGGCATAAAGTAATCACCAAAACAAAGAGGGTTCTAGGGGTACAGGCAGATATGGAACTGTAAAAAGAAAGGACATGGACAAATAAAGAATTGTGATATTATTGTGCCATTTTCAGCTGTTTTTTTAAATGTCAGTACCAGACAAGCTATTTCGGGAGTGTTCCTTTTTCAGACTCATTCATTTGAAAGAGAATCAGGAGGCAGAAACAGAGCTTTGTATTTCTTTACTGTGACCAGACAGGTGACGTTTAAAATACTTTCTACTATTCTAATTTAATAAGTCAATATTATAAGCAAGCCATTTGTAGGATAACTTTCTGGGTTTAAACACTATGGCTAAACAGAGCTAAAATATGGGAAAGTTGTACCAATGAATGAGGGGCGGAATTTAAGTTTATCCATTTAAAATGATTAAATCATAAAAAGTTAGCGTTTTGTACTAGAATGAAGCCAGACGTGATCACAGTTTAAACATTAAACATTAACCAATAGCCAGCACAGGCTAGGTTACATCAGCTGAAGAAGTATAGAAAAACATTTTGAGTAAAGATTCCCAACACAAGCACCTTTTCTTTAGAACATTGTGTAAAGTAAATATAGTTTTTTTAAAGAATAGTTCGACAGTAAATGGCAAATTCTGTGACTAGTTACTCACCCTCATGTTCATCCATCTCATGTGACTTTTTCCTTCTGCAAAACACAAATTATGATATTTTGATAAATATCCGTTTTATCCCTATTGTGGAATTTAATGGTGACTAAACTTTAAAGCTCTGAAAAGAAAACAAGACCATCCATATGACTCAAGTGATATATGAGACACAAAAAATTCAACCTTAAATCTAATTATTGATGAACTCATGTAAACAGTGGCCAAATCAATTTGCTTTGAGAGAGAATAACGATTTTCTTTTTCGATCTGTTTGTCATACTAAGTAATCATATCTCTTCAGTAGACTAATATGCCATATACCAGTCAATTCATATGGATCAATATTTTAAAATTTTTTATGTCCTTTCCGGTGCTTAAAGGTTTGGTCCACTGTCAAACATATTGTGAGGGGAAAAACCAGCTCAGACATTCTGCAAAATATAATTTGTGCTTCATAGAACAAAGAAATTAACTTTAGATTTAGAATGGCATAAGGGGGAGTGAAAAGATGAGAGAATTTTCTTTTTGCTTGAAACTATTTTAAGATACACTGATTCCAATGTAACAGAACTTCTAAAAAAGTAAAATTTTCTTTTTTCTGAAGCAGTACTATTTACACATACCAGTCTCTGCATTGTTGTTATCTGTAACTGTTGAGCATTCTCAGTATTGCTTTTCAATCCAAGATAATCCCATTGATCAGAAAGTGTAAGTGAGGAAAGCATATGGAGTGTTTTGAAATACTCTTGACATGCCTATGAGCTGCTTTATGTTTTCTTTATCTGCATTTGTGTAATGAAGCTGCCTTTCCACTAGACTTTTATTATTAGGTTTCATTAAAAACTTAATAAAGGCCCTATTGCAAGGCACATGTTTTCTGTGAGCATTATAGAAATAGAAATATATGGGTATTATAGAAAAAGATGCCACTGCCCTTTCTTAAGCTAAAAGAGAGGCATTGTTAACATATTGGGAGATGTCCATGAAGTATCAGGTAAGGAGATCCAAGGAGATAAGAGATTTTATCTTAATTTCCATTTAAGGAGATTTCCTTAATTTGTCATGTATAGTAACATTAAATAAAGCTGCTATCTGCACATGTTCTCATTAGAAGGTCAGCCATTGGGCCAAAAAACATACCAAATTTAGTTCCCACTCTCCTACAATTGTAAACAATAAATGTTGTTGCCAATTTGTGGTTTATGCTTGTAAATGTCAATTTGTCTGTCGTTTGTATGCCCATTATCACAGATTGGTATGTGTGTTTCCTTTGGCTTGGCACTTGATGACATTGGCACCACTTTCTTCTAAACATCTGGACTATGAATCCACTGTGACGCCCATTCTGTTTTCATTTTACATTGCTACTTTCCACACAAAATAATGTTCACACATAAATAATATATCAGTATCAATGTACTGATATGAATGCAAGTAGAAACACAGACATGTACAATAATATAACTTGTTCACATTAAATAGATTAAATTGCTTTTCTCAGTTAGTATATAAACAATGTGCATATGTGTGCACATGTCTGTGAGTTAAACTGCATTTTGTTTACTGAAAAATTGCCACTTGAAATCTTGGCACTTCCACCTTGTAAATACTAACTAACACAGTTGTGCATACAATTTATCAATGATTCAAAGTACCTACATATTGACATAGGCAGGTGCTTGTAACACTATACATTTTTAGTTGATAAACATACACCTGTTAAATAAATCTACAATTGCCATTTTGTTTCTTAATACATAATGGCATCAGAATGTTGATTGGAGATCACCCAAGTAGGAATATCCCACATCTACTGTAATTTCCATAAAATGTGTAATAAACACCAATGCCAGGCTAAGCTGAGGATAGCATGGTCTTTCTCTCCAGGCTCTGGCTGCTGGGTCTTGACGTGTACTGATGGGGTTGTCAACATGAGGTTGTTCACGATAATCCAGTTGGGCTTGTTTAAAGAGGTGCTGCTTTAGCTCACAGCCGCAAGTCTAATTTCATCAGCTCACATTGCTATGCATCTTAGCAAATGGCATTAGCCTCAAATGAGCTGATAGAGCCAGACGCTCAGTTGATTAGTGGTAACTATTACTCATCGCCTGCATCAGCTCCCACTGCTGAAGCTCAGCCGAGTGCACAGGCATGAATGAGTACTGGGGAGATCGAGGTACAGGGAAGAGAGGGGGGTGCATCCTTGGGCTTTGAGGCCATATGGAATACGCAGAGCGCTAACCGAGGCAAAGATTGTGCTTTTGCTTTTTGGCCAATTTAACATGCTAGATTAATGGTCATATAATTAGTGGTGCTTGCTAAGACAAGCTTCACTATTACTATTGTTCACTCGAAAAAACACCTAACCCTAAATATTAAACCTCAGAGCATAACTTGTCCCACACCATTTGTGCTACTCACATGAATAGTAAATTTCAAATTGCGCTGCTTACTGAGGAGTGGTTTGCCATTTTATATAATTATTGCATGGAGGACAATAAAACAGCTTATGAGAATCTTATAAACTTAAAGTAAAGGAAGGGCTTTAGTCATATCTAGGGACCAGAATATTGTAGGTGGGCTTTTTTTTAAACAACAACATAGCAACTCCCTAGCAACAACCCAGAACACTCATTGGCCCACCCTGTTAGCGTGCAACATTCTAGCATATATCTCTGCATAGATTTTTGCATAGGCTAGAACTGCTCACATTTTTACACACAATGTACAAATTACATGCAAGTTACCCTGAATATCTGTATAAATGTGCAGACATGAATGATATTTAGTTAAACAAGACAGCTGAAGCAGTCTATTCCACTCATAACTTGCAATAGTCTTTTATGCCTACATCAAACAAAGACCAGTGACCTTTTTACAGACCTTTTACAGAAAGTGACAAAGCTTTTTGTTCCTCCGTCTTACTGTCTCTCTCTATCTCCCACACATAATAACATTCGCATACACAGACACGCAACCATCTGCCAAAAGGCCAGTTAAACAGAAATTGACAAAGCAAGTAGATCGGGATTGTAACAAACTAAAAAAAATAATTATTTGAGAAATAACTACCTGCTTCAGAGCAGGAAGCATAATCTCATTTATTATTCTACTAAATCATCAAAGCTTAGATTTCAGCATTCACAGCAGGTTATTTTTTCAGAATATTTTTTTAAATATGTTTGTAAAGTCAGTTTTACCTCTTATTTGCACATGCAGTATATATTGCTAAAAAGACAGTTTTATTTTATTGAGTTTTGGATTAATCTGTCGTAATCATATATGCAAAACAAGTATATGCTATGTCCTTATTAAGATTAATTTGTTAGATGTGTATTTCTTCAGAAAGGTTAAAAGCATAAACCAACTTAAACTGACAAAAATATTTTTAAAGTAATTAGGCTAAATTTCGACAGAATGGATCAACCAGCTAACATTCCCTCTCTGCTTTGCTTATGCAAGACCTTCCAGCCTTCTAATTCTTGAACTGCAGTTTAGAGGAGACGCAAAGCAGCTCCAGGGAGCATTAGCTTCTTTTTCTGTGCCAGGATAGCAGCAACAACATAGAAATGTCGATCTGGATCACAGAAGAGGGAGAACTGAGCTCAAATTTTCCCCCCACATTTAGCTTAAGCTCTACGACTGGTCTTTAGGGACAGCATACTGCCAGCAAAAGCAGAAAAGATTTATCCGCCAGGGTCTGCAGTGACATATCTGTATTTGTTTCTGGTTGTTTATATATGGATTATTGTAATATCTTTTTCATTATCTTTTATCTCTAAGATTCTTATGCCAAAAAAATATTAAAAACACAACTCTCACTGACCAGAAGTTGTTTATTGTGCATTTCTATGGGGGCAATTTAATATTGAAATTTTTCCCTTAATACGCACTCTGTATAATGAACTTGTGTAGTTTATTGCATATGATGTGTGTATTCTACCTGTTTGTTTGTCCTTTCTTCAGGTTTTTTATTTTGTTTTTTCAGGTTTTCATTTAAAACAAACATTAAAATGTCAGACCAAACCAGAAAAAGTCCTAATACCATATAAGTGAATTAAAGATTCTGGAATCTGGGTCATTGGTCTCTGAAGTTTGGAACATAAATATTAACAGATGCAGGAACATTTTCAGACCTGCTTTCCTTTTTCAGAAAATTCAGTATGCCATCTGTATTTTACACCCTAAAAACGTTTTGTTTCGAATCAATTTTAGAGCACACACCCTTTGATTTTCAAGGATAATGTGCTCTAAACCGTGAAACTACAAACAAGAAATTATTTTGCAATTCACCCTTCATTCAAATCAGTCTGCATCCGTCTAAAGGGCAGCCGTGCGAATACTTTAAAATCACAGAGTGTGCATTTACAGCAAAACAAGATTTTCTTGTGCTTTAGGGACTTCCAGGTACTTGGGGCCTCAGCTCCAATATAATTGCCTCCAAGTGTAAAAGCATTGTTGGAACCAGGAATATCTAACTGGTTTTACTTGGTAATCAGACAACTGACACAAACTTAGTGAAAGGCACAAAAAGCCTGTGTCTCAAAGATAAATGCAGCCCCAATGAAATGATTGCCCTAAAGGCAACATTATCGAACTGCACACATTCATGAATTGTCCCTAGGTGATTCCTGCCATAATTATCATGGCTTATCTTGATATGCAGCCTCCACAGTTAGCTGAAGTTAAAGCTTCAGCTGGCAGCACCTTGCGGTTGTGGATTATGTACAGTTTAAGCTATGAAGGTGCTGTGAAACGAGAGTTCTGGCCTAAAATTCTTAGAAGCGTTACTTAGTATATGTCAATATGATAACCGAAAAGTACTTTCTTCTTAGCACCTGTTCTTAATCACCCTTTTTGATGATTCTGGATAGACAGTTTAAGTACACTTGCTTTCAGGCCCTGCAATTTGCAGAGAAAGCACACAGCTGACTTTTGCACGCCTGTTGCTTAGCTTGACAAATCTGGCTACCAAGAAGTACTCGCTTTGCTCGAGTTTTGCACTTCAAAAGGTGGTGGCTGGGCAAATTTCCCCCTTCAGGAGATCCGCTTATGCTGGTTAATTGAGTCAAGGGCTTTGATGGTATGAGGGAGAATAGAGGAATTCAGCTCAGCTAATTACCAACACCTCTGTCTGTTCATGTTCAAGCTTACATCAGTGCTGGGGCGGTGCTAGAAGGATTCACATTGAAAATCTTGCTTGTGTTTGTCGTTCCATTGAACTCCAAGGTTGAATTTATCCCAGTAACACAATCACTCAATATCTTTTGCTTTTCTGGTAAAGGATGACTGAGAAAAGATGTATGGAGCTCAGCAGAGAGTGAGAGTGCAGGTTTCAGACTCCTAAGAAGGCCAAAATTTCACTGATGTTTAGAAGGACATCTAAGGTAATGAATGAACTGCAAGATGAACTAAGCCACGGGGTATACTGGGAATCATCAAAATGTATTAGTGAAGGCTTGACAGATGAATCGTAAAATCTAGCCTAGTTTTGAGTGTTACCATAGCAATCAATAGAACATTGAGATTGGGGATCCCCTTCCTCACCTGGAAATCCTGTCTACCTTTTACACAAATTGGAATGAATCAGCTGTTGACTTGTGGGAAATGGATGTCCTGGGTTGGTCTGTTTATTTATAGGAGTGATTCACTGTCTGGTTTTTAAATAAAATGAAACTGGGAAACATGAAAATAAAGTTGTAAATTTTTATGTAAAAAATATTGATTAAGATTGTGAATAAAAAAGAGTTACATATTAAAGTCAACATGAATATGAAAATAACAGAAACGAAAGGCATTTGATACTGTTCTTGTGACTACCTGGTGTTATTTAAGTGCAGATGGGTTGGTCCAGCCCAATGACCAATAAAAAATTAAATACTTTCTCCATTTCAAATAGTGCTTATGATGCTGCTATAGACTCCTATAGAGATATGGTGCCCTAGGTGTCCTAGACTGTGTTTTGAGCCTAGCTCTTGTTCAATAAGCATCAATCTTTGTTCCACTGAAGTCATGTATAAATATTTGACAAACTCCTAGTGAAACGCGTTTTCAGTGGGGCTTGTTTAGCCACATTAAACAGGTGGAATTGTGAGCTAAATCATGAAGATGAAAATAATATAATAATGGAGTGAGATATTTTACACCTGCTTGCAAAAAAGTGAACAAAATGCGATCTTTTCATATAATATATTTGAAAATATACACCAATAAACATGATTTTCATGTTTTGATGAAGACAAGCTGTGTTTCCAGTCTGAAAGCGATTGCTCCTGTCATAGGGTAATACAGCAACTCATCTCTCTGGTCACCACTGTTGGACCAGCTCTCACGTTTTGCATGTCCATGTCTGTGGCTGTGTGTGTATGAGAATCATGCCACAGTACTTTACTCTGTGGTTTATGATTGCGACACCTCAGACTTTGAAATAATATATTGAGTGCCAGCGGCACAGAGAGCAGCTCTTGACGCAAGAAGAAAGAAATCTGGGAGATATCAGTGAAGGCTTTTTCTTTAAGCCCCTTCAAAGACACAGTCACAGCAAAGGCCACGGCAGACATATTCAAGAACAGAGACCAAGAGAGAGTATCAAGGAATATAGCAATATGAGGAGAAGGAGACAATAAGAAATGGATTGACATTGACAGAAATGCAGTCTGAGCGAGGATGGAGGGGGGATATATACTGTCACGGGTGAGGAATCACACGACAAGATAGGCGGTGCAAAAATACCCCGGAGGGTGGATTTATTGGGTGAAGTGCGTGGGGGAAGCAGCCGGGCTGGCTGCTGGTGCAGGTGCTGGTGCTGGTGCGGCTGGTGCGGCTCGTGCTCGGGGTTGCGTCCCTCCTGGCGACGCGAGCGTGCGGCGGTGGCTCGGGCTCTCTGTGGCTTCCGGCCACTCGCTGCTCTCGGGATGCGCGGGGGACACGCAACGGATCTCCGGCTGGCGGCACTCTTAGGCTT
>JAZGTJ010001153.1:8402-38678 GCA_036877575.1 Botia almorhae | reverse complement strand
ACGCGTCGCAGCTGTGCCCGGTCCGCCCGTGATGGGCTCGGGCAGGTGCGGCGCGTCCGTTGCCAGGGCGACGCTGACTGCCCAGGTGCGCCTCGTCACAGTTTGTTTTACAAGGAACCAACCTTTTTTTTTTTTACCAAACCAAGTTTTAAATGCTTAGCCCCTTTGCCCCACATATCAGGAAGCTCCATGTAGTCACAGTGACACTGCTTGTGCTGTTTGGTTATGCATGTTCTGTGTGTTGTGTGGCTTCTAAAAGCAAGCAATGCTCCTTTCTGTAGAATAAGAGACGAGGAGATTGAAGTGGACCCTCGCCTAACAGACAACTCTTTTGACGCAAAGGTGAGATGTCAGTGTAAATCCTGTGTTAACATGCATTAAGTCAGCATGCTGCTGTGCTTGTATTGCCAAAAACAAGCAGATTGCTTTATTTTGGTATACAAAGTTTAAAACCCTCATTTTGGTGCAGTGGATAATTGACAGATGAGTCATTACAGATGAGACAGCCCTTCACTGTCTGGATAACTTTTTTTTACAGTATAAATGCTCTTCTGTTCTGTCAAACTCCACATGTGGTTTGAGTCAGATGAATGTGAAAACAAACCCTTTGGATCTCATTTACACTTATATCTCTGTCAACTAATTATGGTAATGAATGTTAATACCATATAAATGAGGCTGTAAAGTACAGTAATATTTACTGTAAAGTTTAAGTTTTCTGTTCTTTCTTTTTTAAGATGGAAGCTAAATAGAGACTGGAGCCAGAAAGCCAGTGACATTCTAAAGCTTACCAAGGACAAATCTTTCCGGCACGAGAAGACCAAGAAGCAGCACGGCAGTTATAGAGGCGGGGCCATTTCCGCATCTGTGAACATCAAATTTGACAGTGACTGAGACCTAACTAGAACTTCAGGACTCCAGCAGACTTTTCCCAATCCCTGCAGTTTCAGCTCTAGCCTGCACTGTTCTGATCCGTCCACCTCCCCTTTCTGCACAGCTGTGTGGGACCAGCACAGATGTAAGGGCACTAAGAGAGGTCAACGGTTATCATTTTACACTGTTTTCATGCGGTTAAACTTGGCAACCACATGGTGGCGCCAGCTCATTGCATTATTTTACTGTTAGCCTGTTAGTCTCCATGTTAAAAAAGAATAAATTTTTTTTGTTGATGGATTTGAAAGATTATGTATGGTCGTTCTAACGAGCAATTGTTAATATACTAGAAACTTAATTTTTATGTGATAATCCCTTTGGTGGGAGAAATTAGAATTAATGTTGAGCTCCTTTGGTCATGTCAATTAAATGATTTTTACGGTTGTTTTCTTGAGCCTTTTCATCTGTCTTCATTTGAGTAGGATGTTAATAACGGTTAATAATCGGCCAACGGACACTGGAATACCACCTTTGAAGGAGCATTCACATAATTTATCCTTTGATTTTAAGTAGTTTCTTTGATTTTAGTTTTAGTTGTTTTGATGCTTTATTGACCGTGTAATTGGTTATTCCTCATAAGCAGTCTTAAGTGTTATTAACCTTGACTTATGAACCTTACTGTTTGCTTTTGACCAGATTTGATCACTGATTTGCTCATGAGCTGTTGCAATTAAAATGACTGCAGTAGAAGTGAGCGTCCTAATTAATAGTTTACACAAAATGGTTTTACTCTGTGAAAGGTGAAGTCAGAAATTAATCTGCCTTGATGATCACAGAAAACACTGTGTCCTTAATTCTTAAACTTTACCATGTTTCTACCAATGTTTGGGACAGAAGTACAAAACTCTGATTTGTGATCTGTAGATACAAACTCAATTCCTGGGTATAAGTTGCAATAAAGTAAAGAATGGGTAATAGCAGTAGACCTATTAACCTGCTACTATTAATTAAAATAGTAGCCCAAATTAACCTTGATTTTTAAAAAGGAGGAACCCTATATTTTGGCAATCTAGGCAAATAAATACAAATTATAATTTCAACAAGGACAAGACCATTTCAGTAGGCAGCATTTGAAAGCAGCTATTTTAAAGCGGTTCATTTTATTAGAATTTTATCATTGTGGTCTTTAGGGAACAAGTTAACTTAGTTTAAAATCTGGTAGGACAATGTATAAGCTGGGCAAACTACAGCATGAATAGTTATGTTCTTGCATATTAGGTTTGTCTCTTTGGCCATCTCTGCCATGTGCCTGCAATGTTAATGTTTTGTTAGGACCTCTGGCAGTTGATAACCTCCGGAGTTTGTTTTTAACTGTGTCAATCAAAGGGCCTCTCAGCTGTTAAATTTGCAAAGACATTGCTGTTAGTAATTTAGCAGGAGGTAAGGGCTAATTCACTGCAGATAAATGTATTGCTGCCCCAGGGTGGGTGTTGAAACACCGATCATACTGTGAAATTAAATTATGAAATGCTTAAATATTTCACCTCTAAAGTGTCTGTGTTTGCAGTACAAGATATGAATCATGATTTTATTAAAAATACTGTATACTAAACTGAGCTTTAGTGTACTGTAATATACCACCCCTGCTGAACATTAGGCTTTTATAGTGTACACTGTTGTAATTATAAAATACATTTTCCCATTAGATATTTGGAGAATACAACCATGAATAAATATGGGAATAGTTTGGACATGTTGCTAGTTGGCAGTTTTGCACCATAGTGGGAAATAAACTAGCTTTTCTTAAAAGATTCATCATTCTCTAGTTAGCCTGATGTTGCTTTTATGAATTGCCATAAATACACTTGGAACGCTTACAAACCTAAATTGACATTCATCATCTTTTATATTGTAAGCAAGCAGTTTTATATTCAAGTCCTACATTGTACAACTGCTAGACATGATCAGAACACTGCAAATTAAAATTCTGGTTATGCAAAACCTTTACCTCATATTATGGCTCTAATAAATGTAGTGATCTTTATAACTCTAACGTGATCTGTTGTGATCTACTCACTTTCAGTGATCACTGTATCACTTTCAAAGTAGTTGCCTCAGTATAGTCAAAACTGGGTGCAGAAAGGCAGAGTACTTTAGGTTAAGTACTTTCACTCTACAGTCAAATCTACAATATTGCATTTTGCCATTACATAAATTACCTGGCCTATGTTACATTTAAATCAAAATACTGCATTAAAGTTACAAACAAAACAGTAAAAATGTTGAACTTGTACATCAATACACACTTATTAATCATTTGTTTGTTAATAGCAAAATTACACCCTTTTTGAAAAGCATTTGTTTGTGAATAGCAAAATTAATTTGACAAACATCTGTTAAATATGAGACAACAGCACCACTGTCTCAACTGTTAAACCGTGATATCTCGCCTTTTTGACTTTGTTTTGGCAAGTTTAAGCATTAATTAGGAAGGTAAAATTTTCCCCAAACCGTTTAATATTAAATACAGTAAATAGCGCTCATAAATCAAACACTTCAATAAAAAAATCTTTTAATAGTGTCATTCTTTCAGCACCACTTAAGTCATTCAGTAATCAGAATCAAATTTTAACATTTTAATGTACAATGAAAACTGCTTGTTGAAAGTTGTTAAATCGGTTCTTATGTAGATGCTGAGGCACATGAAAAAACATTGTAAAATAAGCCTTTTCTTACAAGGGGAGCTTTTTGCTTAAGTAGAGACAGGAAGTGTTTTCAAATCAAAATTGAACAACATAAAACATTTGATTAAGTTTTAACATTCATCCTCAATACCATAAAAGATGGAAACTCTGGCTATAGGACAAAGAGAATCACTTTGGTGACCTTCTTTTTGGATACCACATGCCACAGTCAAAATCTAGTGTATGCAGAATTGCGCATTCCATCTCCAAAGCTAGTTTACAGCATCAATAAATACAAGTTAAGCAAGCTTTCTCGATAGAGTTGTCGGTGGGCGTCTTAGACATGGCACACAAGTACCAGATGCATAAGTTGCCATTGTAGCATGCATGTGGCAGATGTGCTACCCTAATGAGTTCATTCCATAATGATTAATTCAACTCCATACGAAGTGTCATAACAGAGGACAGCCCTCTGAGTGTTATTGCTGTTTAGGCATGGCAAAGTCCCAGGCCGTATCCTGAGCGCATTTCCACATGGCGCGAACCAGCCGGGTGAAACCCATGTCCTTGGGCTTCTCCAGACCACGCATCAGCCTCTGCTTCATGATGGCAATGAACTCCTTGTTACTCAGCTCGCCATTACCTAAAAGATAGCAAATAATGAGAAAGAGAGAGTAATACGATGGTTAATTATTGCCAACAGTGCAAAGCACTACTCAGCAGAATTTACAGTAGGGATTCCGTCCAACACTATGCTTATGAGTTTTTAACATGTACTGATACCATGCAAAGTTTATTTGTAGCTAAACTGGTAGAGCATGAGCAAGGTCAGGGTTTACATTTCGGAATGCAGATACTCTGAATGCAGATACTAGCTTGAATATCAGCCAAATGCATAAATGAAAATAAATGATTATGTATGCGAAACATCTGTAGCAAAGCAAAATGTACTACAATTTACTGCATGCACATACAGTGTATTTAGTACAGTGTTTGTGTATCCAGAGAATGTCCTTTCTCCTAGGTACCATATGATTAATTGTAGGCAATCACTTTGTTTGGATATCTAAGAATGAGGAAAATTAAAGTGTTAAAGTGTTAGCAAATCCCTTCATGGGGTCAAAGGTGTTCATGGCACCAGGGGGTCAAAGTTTCACAGGTTAGCATAGACTAGCTGGTAGATGCTGTAACTACCAGCCACACCAACATAGCTGTGTTCTGACTAAATATACAACATTAGTGGAAGTTTTGCCAGTGCCTGATCTTTTATATGGCTCATAAAAGCATAAAATGTGTTGTTGTGCATGTTCTTGTGATGTCATCAATTAATCAGTGTTGTCATAGCATCATGATCCTGCTGATCTATGTCCATTAAACTAATTGGGTCACCTGACATAGATTTATCTTTGATCTCTTACGCAATACAAAGTTATACTTTAAAGATACATAAAAATAACTTGTAGACTACATAATGTAATTTTACAGTGCCTTGGCGATCAACTATTTGTGCAAACACTCACCATCACAGTCAAACAGTGTAAACACCACATCACACACATGGTCTGACAGCTCGACTTTGGCCACTGTGCGTGCCACCTGCTTCATGGTGGCTAGAAAAAGACAAAATGACAGAAATAAGTGCAGTGACAAATGAAGAGGGAACATGTTTCCCTGGACATTCATTCCCTGCTAAAGACATTTCACCAGATAACGAAAGAAAAAGTACAACTGTATAATACAACTGTATTCTCTGCTTGACTGCAAACTGACGTGTCTGTTCATATATCTTCAAACTGTATCTTGCTAAAGTTATTGCACTGTAGTAACACCCTCACAATGCCCTTGCGACCAACAAAACACCGTGGCATGCATAGCAATGCAATAAAAAACATTTAGAATGGCTGCGGGTTTTGCACAGGCAAGTTCCATTTACATTTTCTACAGATAATATAAAAACACAGTGGTCTGTGCACATTTATAGCAAATGTAAATTAAAAGTGGGCTGTAATCACACACACAAATCAAACGCTGAGCTTTTAGCTTGTGTGGGTTTGGAGGACAGGAAGGTGAGTGTATTTAGACAAGAAGGAAGATTAAACTTTAAGCGCTGCCTGAGTGTGCAGGTGCAAGTGCAGTAAAATGGGATATGTTGGCTGAGTGTTTAACATTGCAGCGACTCTGCTTAAAGTAAATGAAATAGGTGATGCAATATGGAAATTAGAATTGAGAACTGTTTCAACCATCTGCATGAAATCTGGTCCACTTAAGAGCTTATTCTGGCCAAGAGTTAGACAGGCAGGGGCCATCACAGTAACTAGTAGTACTTTGACCAACATTGTTTGTGTAACATTTAGAGGTGGGTAAATCTGATATGGATGCTAACGCAACAATGGTTTGCAGCAATGTGGCAGCTCATTACCGTTTAAAACTTCTTAACTGAAACTTCTCCTGAAACTTTATTAAAACTACCCAAATAAGACTGCAGCTTGTGATTCAGGACCCAGTTGGTTACCATTTCTCACTCAGAATGTTACACTAAACTGGAGATCCGTCAACAGCGAGATTTAGTGTGCTGAAAATTTTATTAAACTACAAGGACTGAAGTAAGGTGATTTGCAAAGTATTTTTATTTACTGTCGACTAAATCATTAAATAAGCGCAGTAATATTAGCTGCAACAAATGTGCACATTTCTGGCCATTTCTGGTTCTTTGTTCTTTTCCGTTCTTTATTCGAATAGTAATTGTAGTATTTAAGTTTAGCTTCTATCATATACTTTATTATATTTTATTATATTTTTAAATACATGTATTACTTTATTATACTTCTTTATTATACTTTTTTATACTTTTTTAATATATTTCTAAATACATTTCGTTTTAAATACTTTTATTTTCTTTTTATACTTTAAAATATATTTTGGTTTCTAGTTATTTTTGTGCACATGGTCAATGGAGTTGACCAGACTTCACTACAGGTTGTGTTTGTATATAACCGTGTATGTGAGAAATAGAAATAGAAATAGAAGAGAAGAACTGAGGCAAGGTTATCGTTTACCACAATCAACTGAAAAGAGAAGTATCATTAGATAGTGATTTCAACATAACATTAATGTAAGCCAACAAAACTGCTTCTGACATGCAACATAAAACATTTTACAACAACATATTATTTTACTATGAACTTACTATGAATTGTTACAAAAAAGTGAGCGTTTTCCCCATTTACAAATGCTTTTCAAGTTGCTAAGGTAGGATTTGTCAGCAAGAGGCATGACTTAGCAAAGGGTTCATTTGCATTGCATGGTTCCTTAAACAGTGTGTGTGTACGGTCTGTCTGAGACTTCAGAAGAATTGAGGTAATGTGTGTGTATATATGTGTGTGCATTTGCACCTTTATCAATAGAGGCTCCTGCCATATGGTAGAAACTTAGTGCAGTGTCCACATCATTCACGTTCTTCAGGAAGGTGAAGAAGTTCTCCACTTCTTCAAACGTAATACCCTGCAATAACAGAGACAGAACGAGCCAAATGACTTCCCATTACTAAAGCCATTTATTTGTTTAATTCATTTACAAGACATTTGTTCACTGAGCTTGGTAAAGACCAGAGAGAGGGAGTGAAATGAAAGATGATTAGCTCTCAACAGAGCTGATAAACACATGCTGTGTTTGCAACCAGCACAGAGATTGTGAATATAGTTTTAATATCTTAAACAAGCATGATTACAGAAAGAGTGTGACAGTCTATCAAGAGAACTGTTTTTGTACTTGAGTGGTGTAGTGCTCTCCTCACAGCTGCAGCTAGAAATTCTGGGCCCCTTAGCTTTCTTAAAACCTTTTATAAGCAATGTTCAGACAGGCTGTTGTGACAATTTATGTGGGTGATCCAAATTCAAAATTCTGTTGTGTTATTATTTCTATCATCCTTTTATTAAATTTTTATAATTTTACGTAACTCACATGACACATGGTATATTGTTTTTGTTTTACCAATGTAAATTTCAGCAATATTTTAATTGAATTTAACTGAATTTCTCTTCATGCTCGGTCAGGGGGGTCCATGGATTAAATAAATAAAACTGCTGCATCAAAAAAAGCCCAAGCTTTGAACTGATTATTTGACAAACATATTTAATTATACTTGATCCTACATCAGTATAGCTGGAACTGTTGGACCACATGGACCTGTGGACCCTGGAAGAGTTCCCACCTTTAACCCCATTAGGTGCGACCCTGACTCTCCTGCTAACGTAAGTGCCTGACACAACATTTCCACACCGCATGTCCTGCGAAACATTTCAGCTGCTCTTCTGTAACCATGGCAACAGTAATGACATCTGTGGGTGGAGGCTCAGAGAAGATATGTATGGAATTAGTGTAACTAACTGATTCTAGGTAAATCATACAAAACCATGTAATATTTACCACTTGGTGTCAGTTTTGGACACTGCTTGTAGCCATTTCCTAGTTCTTCAATGTTTATATTTAACACCCTCTCTCTCCCTCATACACACAAAAACACACACAGTGTCTTTAGATTGCCGTTTTGCTTACCTGAGCATCCTTATACATTCTTTTAAGGTTCTTCTGCATCTGTTTGAGTTTGCGGGACTGAACTCCACTGTAGGCCAGCAGCATTCCTCCAAACTGCTTTTCTGAGATCCTACCATCCACTGGGTCGTTCCTTTCAAACTACACACACACATTTATGTATCTAAATGAGGACATTCCACAGACCTTTACAGAATAGATTTTGAGCTGTTTTTTACACAAATATATCACATGGTTTCAGATGATTGAAACACAGTACACAAGTCCTATGGATTACTTATGGTATTTCTATGGTGCTTTTTAGTGCTTTGTGTGACAGTGTGAATCACCATCAATGTTCACTGTATAAAAAACAGCAGCTTAGACATTCTTCATAACAGGAAAATTGTTTGTACAGACTGGTTTGTAACGACATGAGTAAATGACTAGGTTGAACAAAGCCTTTCTCTGTGTTTAGTGTCTATAAGACTAGGAAATGCTCATTTCTGTTCTGTAATTTCATTTGTTAAGGCTAAGGTGATGATGTCCTGTGGCTGGGAGCTGTTAGCAGATAAAGGGGTGAGAGATTGAGGAATATCTGCCAGAGGAAGACAGAACTGGGCTGATGTGCTGGTCTCAGCACATATCTCACAGCAGATAAATAAAGAGAGATCTGAGGGTGTCAACGACACAGGCAGACTGAAGCTCTGACACTGAGGACGTTACACCACACTGCCGTCAACTGCTCCACATCCCTCAGGAGATAGTTCATTAACCCTTCCATTGCAAGGCTTTCCTTGGTACCAAAAAGTAGCCTGTTTTTTGTGCCATGGTATAATTTAAAGTAACTATGAGTAGCGGCTGGTCAACAAGGGTCAACAATTAAGCGGTTAGTCGATGATCAATGCCAATAACAAAAATGCAGGGTGGCGGTATAGATACATTCTTCAGAATTCTCATATTTTTTTATGAGAACTGTGACTTTTCCATGGTCTTTGATTACTGGATAAGGATTTAAAAAACAATTTTTATTCAAATTCTCAAATGGTTATCTACACATAATCATTCAATACTTTGGTATATATTAAAGCACCACAGTATTCCCATCAATGTATCATGGTACAGCCACAGTACTGTTCTGGTACAGCACTGAAAAAGTTTTATTCATTCTCCCCATCTTTGTTCAACAGCTCAGCCCTGTTTAACACTACATTAGGATTAATGTCTTGTTATTTCCAGGAAAGCACACAATATTCTGTGTGGAATGAGGTTGCAAAAGTAATTTATGCTGAACTTCCCCTGGGGCTGAGCTTCCATTGGTAAAAGCTGACAACTTTCAACTTCTATTTATTGCTCTGTCGTCTTATATACAGTATGTAGTCTACACTTCTCCATCCTTTTCTCTCTTTCTCCACTCTGCCGTCTGTGCCGTACCTCCAGTTTGAGCACATCATGCTGTAATTTCCTCTGAAACTCCAGGAAACTGCTGATGGTGAGTTTGCCCTTTAGATCGGCTCCAAAAAAATAGGTGGTAAGGGCTGAGCTGCAGCCTCCAGTTTTAAGAGTGTTTCCTGTGGTGGAGCGATCTCTGTGCCTCATTCCCATACTGGTCTGGGAACGAATGATGCTCTGAACCTGGAAAAAAAAAAATAATAATCACTATAATTCCTTGCATTTATATAGCATTTCCTGGCACTGTGGAGCTTTGATAGTGGGGGAACCTTCTCCACCAGCACCAACATACAGCATCCAGCTGGATGATGTCACAGCAGTCACAAGCACCAGAATGCTCACCACACACCAACCTTCAGTAAAAAGTGATGTAACTCAAAAACAGATGGAGAGAAAACTTTCCTTTTTAAAATTGTAATGTATAGTTCTTTCATGCAACATTGAACGAAAGCTGAAAGCCATATAAAAGATCTGTGACTGCCTGAAACAAAAACACATCCAGAATATATCTACAAGAGCAGGTCTTCAGGGAGTTCTTCTCAGGGTAAATGTCTAAATATTCAGGTGTTTAGGGACTGGGGAAGGTTCAGCAGGAACAGGGTCACTGTCTACATCAAGGACATTTAGCTCCTCAAGTTCTGTGGGGATAAGGGCAGTGCTAAACAGCACAGTGATTTATGTGGGGTTCCAGGACACCGACTAAAGATAAGCATCAATAAATCACTGACTGCATAAATCCCGCCATTCAAAGAATCATTTCAAGTTCAATATATATTTCACAAAAATAGTTTATGTACAGGGTGGGTGAAAAGTAACTAGGCATTAAAAATTGGCTATGAAACTTGTAGTATCACTGAACAGTGTCTAAATAGATGATGGTAAACAGGAGTTCATATTTCCCACGACGATAGTACAGGCATCGGCCAGGAGAGGTTTTTTCAGCAATAACCCAAAAAACTTCCTTCAGAAGACTGTGCTTCCTTTTGAGGAAACTGGTACACGCCACCGGTGCTTACATTTAAATTTAAAGATTTGCTTTCATTTTCCTATGTAATAAAGTACATGTACAATTACCAATTTTTAAGGCCTATCTACTTTACACCCACCCTGTATTAATTGACATATATTTAAGTGAACTATATTAGTTTAAGTGAAAAAACTTTAATGTAAAATTGTACCGACATTACACCTCAAGTTGTCTTGTGTTGACACTTCATTGTTTATGCAAAATTCTAAAGCACAGCACCACAAACAAACAAACAAAAGTATCGATATTAATAATGATTCTTCCACCATGAATGTAGTTCTTCAGAATCAGAAAGACACAGACGCAGTGGTGCAGTAATACGGATATAATGAGGTGTCAGTTTGTAGAGTAATTTACAGTTATCAGTTTTAAAACAAATGTCATAGAACTGAATCCACCCAATGACATGAGAGTGAGAAATGAGAGTGAGAAAACTGGGTCAACTATTCCTATTATTCAACTATATAAACCTATCTGAAGTTTCCAGCTAAGTTGTGCCAGTAGCTCAAATAATGGGGATGGTAAGCTTTACCTCCGAATGGCAAACACAGTGTTATAAGCACTATTCCATAATTATGAAAAATATTTAATTGTATTGCATTAAAATACTCTGGATACCACAATTTCTTCCGAGTGGATTATAAAAATATAAATAATGTTTCACATAATAGCACTGGAATGGAAGTGTGAATTAGAAAACATTCTATATTTTATTTAGTCTTTCTATATTTTACTTACATTCATATTTTATATTTAAATATTTCAACTATTCCACAATAATTTACCTTTCCACATAGGTGACATAGTTTGTCTGTGACATGGGAAAAATTGTGTAAGGGGACCGCATCTTTTTCAGTCACATTTCTATGATCATATGTTATAGAAGCTTTAGTCTAATTTCATTTTAGCAGACATCCTGAAATATTATAAGCAATATTAGATTGAACTTTGTCTCCTTGACCACAGGACAACTTAGGTAAAAGATTGCATAGCTTACACTATTCTTCTCCACAAGAAACTTATCTACATTACTACAAAAAGTGGCTTTGAAGGTCTTTCTGTTCACCTACCTGCTCAAACTCCTCTAAGTCGACCTCTCCGTCTCCATTCAAGTCAAACATCTTAAAGGCGATTTCAAAGTTCCTCTGAGGAGCTGAACAGGGACATAAAAAAATCTTATGAGTGCACACGCAACCCAAAGGTATGTAGCCTTTTGCTTCCTTATAAATATCATATCTTTCTGTATCTACTTTTTACAAAAAAAGTTTCACAAAGTTTTCATAATTCTTCAAATTTAAAAATTTTCCATCAGTGGCCTAGAAAAAAATATGCGTTTCTTTGGCATGATGCTGCATCCACACCATCAGTTGTCAGTATAAAGCTCAAGATCATTGTCATATCAGCCACTGAAATCCAAAGATTACACTAGCAGTTGATGACCTTTGAAAACACAAAGCTAAAGAGATGACTCCTAACACACTTACTGGACAGAACGGTGGTGAGGAAGATGTAATCAGAGAAGGAAATGAGTCCGCACTCCCCCAATGTGTAGAAGATACTGTCTTCATCAGCAAATTTCTCTCGGTCCTGAGAGATCTTCTGCAGGTGCCCACAGAGAAACAAAGAGAATCAGCAGTGCTTCTCTTGAACATTAGGTGGTGAACTACAGTCCTGTTACAGCAGAGCTTCAGAGTCAGAGCAGCAGATATAGGCACTAGCATGCGAACACTGACAATGTACAGTACAGTCATGCAATGCTGCATAATCATACAAGAAAAAGACAAGCACAAGGGGAAAGAATATGGAATCAATCTTATTACGATGTTAACCATCACATCAATATCACTCATCACATAACGGCTGCTTTTCAAAACCTAGTGAGCTGCCTGCGTACACAACATTTTTGGACATCAAAGATATGTTCGAACATTCAAACTGAGTGGGGCTACATACCTACAAAGCATTTTTGGGCATTATAGGCAAGATTATAGGTAGGTTGCCTGTACAGACATTAACTTTAAGCATCATTGGCATGTTCAAACCAAGTGTAGTGTCTACTTACACAACGGTTTTAGTATCAAAGTTGTATTTAAATTTAGTGGGGTACCTTCTTAAACAGCATTTCTTAAGATCATGGACATATTCAATGGCGTATTCTCCCCCAAAATGTTGTCCAGGTAAGCAGCTCAACCGATTTTGAGACACAGCAAATGTTTCTAGACTAAACAACAAAACAATAACTGCCAGAATCATTGTTTGACATTACAAATCCTAAGATAACACTTTATTGGATATTGCTGCAATAAACTAGTTCACTTTTTTTTATGAAACAGTTTTAATGAAACTGACTGACACTGGTGTAAAACAATGTACTTCCTGTGTTTTGATATGAAAAGACAGCGATTGAAGAGCAGGTGCCACATACTCGAGAGTAATTTAAGTGTGGGAACACACACACATGTAGCATGCTAGGGTTCAGTGTCTGCTGATACATAGTGTTACCTCTGTCTGAGGGAATCCCATCAGTGTGTAAAGGGGAAGAGAGAATGGGTTAAAACAACCTGACCATTAGGCAGTAAATCAGGCCTACTGCACACCACATACAAACACGCTATTGTAATAACATTCATACAGCTCCAGCCCCTGACTGAACATCATGCTAACATATACATACATTTATGCAATGCCCCACATACACTGCCCACTCAAGATACTTTTCCTTTGTAACACCTAAGCAGTAACATGACTGTAACATGATACAAGCTTATAATATTATATATATACATATATATATATGCCTTCATCTTGACTTCATGGTCAGTAGACTAAAATCAGAAAATAAGATTTCCTACTGAAACTGTTAATGGTTTTGCTAAGGCAAGTATCACGATTACTACTGCTCAGCTTTGACTATTATGCCTGAAACACTCTACACCCAAGCACGTAAGCGCTTCTAGCTACACAAACTTTATTTTCTGTATTGCTGTTAAGTGCAATCCTTAATAAACCATACATATATGGTGCATTCTTGGACATAAGCGTAAATTGTATTGTTCTATGGTTGGTTTTCTCTTTCAACTATTGTCATGATGTAACAAAATATGGGCAAAACAAATTCATTAACTTGCACTGAGGAACCAGATATATTTAGGGACTAAAAAATCATACTTGGTCACAGGTCAACATAAACCCCACCAAGGACACCCTAGCATCAACCTTGCAATGACCTAGGAACCAGTTAAAATGCAAAACTGTATAACAATGTGTTAAATTAAATAATTTTAAAAAACCTTAGCAGTGACACAGCAACACCCTAGCAGCCATCCACAACAGCCTAGCACTCTCAGAAAATTCAGCTTAAGTCATTGCTTTAATGCTCTTTTCTCAGTGTGAAATGTTTTGTGTGTGTCGGGGACAAAGTAAACAGAGGTTATTTTTGCACTGGTTTTGAAACTGGGCGAAGTGGGAATAGGTTGGAACAGCCGGCAGGTGCTGCAGAGGGAGCTGACAGGACCAAATGTGGTTGTGTGTGTGTGTGTCAGTAGGAGCAGCGAGGGGCTAATAAGCTCCAGGCTTACTATGTCCCTGCCGTCACCTTCACAGGCACTCAGGAGACGCTGTTTTAGATCTGAACACCCAACAGCAACATTAGCAGTCCAACAGAGAACGCGGGGCACGACGCGCATTAAAGGCACACAGAACGAGGGAAGCCTGTGAGGTGAACCTTTTCAGACAGTCTCTGTCGAAGAGAACTGAAGGAGGTGGGTGGTGAACAGAAAAAGAAAGAGAGAGAGAGCTGTGAAAAGACTGGCTTATAGCAGTCAGTTCTAATCTTCTGATTAGAGCCCTTCAAGCCTCTAGCCAGAAATCCAAGAACCTCATTCACAGCTCACACACATACACAAAATTGGGCCTGAAACTTCTTTAGGCTGCTTTCACTCTTTCTGAATGCTTGGTAAAAGGTGAACTTTAATTCCATCTGTAGGTGTTGGTATCTGTCTTTATTATTTAGTTCTGATCCAAAGTATGCTTGCATCATGGATAGAGTATGACAGTGTTTCCTTGCCTAGTGAAACTTAAATTGCTTAGATACTGCATGTGCAGATTTACTGTGAGTGTACTGCATCACTTTCAGTGTGGGCAGACAAATTACTTGCTGTGGGAAACTCTCTTACAGTTGACTATGGCTGGAAGCCTGTAAAGCTCCTCCTAAATTAACTTTCTTTTAAAGAAGATTCTGATGTTATCCATCATTTCTCGTTTGGTTCAGTTCCTCTAAGGACAGCCTGAGTAATCGTGGATCAGTGCTGTCGCTTTGTCCATGTGTGAAGAAGATGGAGAGAGCGAGCTCCAACCGCTAACAAGCCTCCTGGTCTGTCTCCAAGCACTAGGCAGCAGCCCTGCAGTAAAAAGATAAATGTTGACTGCAGAAATCCTGCAGCCACTGAAGACAGGCCCAGCCCATGAGAACAGGCCTGTTAGTGCATCAGGCTGACCTTAGCAGAACAGCGACTGTGCTCTCCCTTTTCAAATGCCCACAATGAGTCTTTCAACACAGTCTAAAGTAACCAGAACTTTTCAGCTATTGTAACAACTGAAATGTTAGTTGCAAGGCTTGTTGACAGATTTCTACCTCCTGTTCTTTGTATCTGTATACACAGACCAACAATTAAAGGTGAAGTGTGCCACTAGTAACAAAAGATAAATGCAATCTGTTTGAGGGCCTAAAAGAACCTAATGGCATGAGTTTGGGACTTCACATTTGTCAAAGCAAAGGAGGACAGGGGGATGTTTGAATCTTGTCTAAAAACCATCAGCTTGATTGTTCAATTCTGTTTGGTGCTTTCAACAGAAATGTAAAGACATTACCTTTAAAAAATGTGGATTTAATACAAGAACATGTTCATGTGCATGTTCTGAATGTTCTGTATAAGAAGAACATGGATGGTTATTCTTAGTTTTCTGGTTCGTTTCACCTTCTATTTCCTCTTGTTTTGTCCTCTGATATTTTAAGAGACCTTTTGCTGTATTAAGAGAGTGTTGGAGGTAAGATCTATCAGTCTCTGTGGGAAACACTTCACAGGTGCCTGTTTCCCAAAACACAGGGAGCTTCATAATGCCAACTACAAAGGACTGCCTACAAATATGGCACAAGACCTTTGCTCCAACAGTGCTTTGTGTCAGGTCCAGGTCTTTTGTGTGTGCACATTTATGTGTGGAACAGCCTGTTCTGCAGTGTCTTAATTTAACAACGTCATTACAAAATATTAGCAGTTCTCCTGCATAACTGCCAGAGCCCAGATAACATATCAAGGCATAATGAAGTGTGCAGTGTAAAGAAGAACAAGTACTCGTCTTTTCTGTGATCTGGCTGAACAAACACTTTTCAAACAATGCTGTCACCCAACTGTGAGTCCAAGAGCCACACTGACTGATGAAAACTGAGAGACAGGGTTTGAATCTGCTTTTAAGGTTTGATTTGTTTAGTTAGGGTGAAAGAGATTTCTAAAGTCAGATGTGCTTCAGTGAACTGAAACACAAACTTAACATGGATGACAAGTTTAAAATCTAAGCAACTGCTGAAAGAATACAAATGAAAGCTACAAATGCTCCACCATCCTCAGAACCCAAAAGCACCAAAGAGTTACAGACTGCAGCTTAAATTGTACCTAAACTCCAGAACTTTGCAATTCTATTGAAACCAATATGGCCTAACCAACAGATGTAAACAGCTACATGTAAAAGGCTGCGTTAACACTGACTGTCTTAATGCTCAGATCTGATCTTAAGTCTGTATCCGGTTTTTGGCCTACCCGTTTACACTTACACCTCGTATCTTATGCACATGTTTATTTCCTGGCCAAAAAGATCCATGCTTAACCCTCGAATTGTGGATGGACTTTTGCTAATTCATCCATTCAAAAGTTGGCAAAAGTAGACCCAACAGCAATTAAAACAAAAGACGGCTTTAATGCTTTTCACAACGGTTACATGACAACTCCATATATCCTTATAGCCACCTTATATTTGGCTTTAATGCTAATGCTAATGGTACATGTGCGATATGATGAATCCTTCAGTTTATCCAAACACTGACATTATAGCCAAGGTGAATCATATATGTGTGTTTAGATGCAGTTCGGATGTCTGAATATCGGATATGTGTCCAATTTAAATCCACATTGGATTTATCAACATTAGATTCTGCATCCACAAAGTGGCTCAGATCAGATCTTGTATTTTTGTGTTTACACATGTGCAACAAATTCCGATCTGTCTCAAATTTGAGTAAAAACATTTTTTTGACTTTTTGTGCGAGAGTTAATGCAACTTCAGTAACTTCACTGTGTCCCACAGATGATCTAGGAAGACTGCAGCATCCTGGCCTATCTCCTGCATTGTATTATCCTACGCACCATTGTGCATCGAATGCACCATTTTGCATGCAAAGGAGAAGAGACAAGTCTATTGAAAAGAGGTGCACTGAGTTTTTATTGGCTGCGGTGATGGGCCCCATTACACAGTACCAGTGCACTTTGTTACTGTTCCCCACCGAGGTAGTCAAACTGTGACAAAGATGTATAATTGTGGCATACTTTCTTTTAATGCTTATTGTAGTATAATGCATTTCTTGTCTTAAATAAATTGCATTCGGAGTGTAGTTCGCAATCATTAAATCTCTGCAATGTACCCGGGGGCAGGGAAAGGGGTAGCAATCTGACTGTACATGGGGTTTCATTACCCACTTTAAACAGTCTGAGATTCAGAAAAAATATCATATGGAGTCTTAAAAACTTTGCAAAGAACAGAGTCTTTGAGGCTTGGGCTACAAAAGTTGACAAACGAGTACCGCCCATGTAACGTCATATAAGTTCATAGAGGCAAACAAAATGTATATAAAAAGGAAAGAGAGCAAACAATAAACAGAAAATGAAAAAGAGAGAAACAAGGAACGGACAAATATACAGCAATTTACAGCAAAGAAGCAAGTGAAAATTATACATTTTAAACATTTTAAATTCATCTTTTTCATGATGTTTTGTGCACTGCTACAATTTATATACGAACACTTTCCTCTTCAGAATGTTAATTTCTAGCTGCAAGAAAACCGATTTCTTGTCATATTAGTATAACATCTGGTTTTTACTGGCTATACATTTCATAAATGATCAGATTTTCAAACAGTCAGTTGTGGTCAATTGGACACCAAACCAAATGGTGTTAAGGCATCAGGAATATCCAACAATGATGACAATATTGCTATATGTGTGGCCTCAAAAAAGACAAAGTAAGACAGACAGTGAAAAAAACAGATCTAAATGATTGTTTTCCTAAACACACACAGCTGGTGAATAAGAAAATATTTTCCATAGAAAAACAAACTATATGCAAACATTAAATCAAATGTCAGGTACAACCCAAAAACAGAGCCAACACAAAGCTCAGTATGAACAATATGCCTGTGGGACTTTTGTGAAAAAAAGCCACTCTCTACACCCATTACACTTATTCATTACAAATGTCAAATAAACATACACATGCAAACTGTCACACAGTTCTAATTGGTTTACAGTTGTTGTGTGTATTTGTATTGTGTATTTTGTTTTTGCACAACACTCACAAATTTGCATTAAAGGGTATGTGCTGGCTGATTTCAGTTTATTTTTTCACAGTTCTGATAAGACGAGAAAATTAAACAAATAGTTTTTCCCAAAAAATAAAAATTAATTTACTCATCCACATATCATTCTAGTCTCTATTCTAAGTCCATGTGGATTTTGCACTATATTAAAATAAATGATGGCAGAATAATTATTTTAAGGTCAACCATAAATGTTTTATTACATTTACCTTATTGTCAAATTACAATTATCATGTGAAAATCTAATCATAATTCAGAACAAGATCATAACAACTCAACCCTTCTCCTACCATCTGAACCGAAGGTTGGAATAAGGTCAGCCACAGGACATCAAACTGGTTTTCATGGTGGCAGAACAATCAGCATCCCCCAAATATCCCCTATCCCCGAACCATTTCATGATCACAGGATTACAGTAGCATCTTCGTACCACATAAGTTTAGGAGTTCATCTGTCAAAATAGCATAAACTCTGTCCTGAGGTTAGTCAACTCATGCTGTATGCTGTGTTCGTGCAGTTTTTAGGCCCAGTGAGCAGAGATTAGAGGAAACGGTGCATGTGTTCCTGGGTCAAGGGCAAACTGTATTGTTACAGAGCACAGGCAGTGGGACACAATGCCAGCTCTATCCCGCCCCACTAACAGCCTGTCCTGCAGCAAGTCAGTCGCAGGCATGCAGCACAGGGCATGCACAGAGATCTAAAGCGCAGGCACAGGTCTCGGCTTCCAAAAGAGAGAAGGGAAGAGAGAGAGTGAGAGAGAGGAAAAAGAAAGAGGCAGAAGGAACATTCTTTTTGAGTTGCCAGAGATCCAAAATTCATTAATACCACACCTTACAAGTATATGTGTGCACATCATTAGGCAGTAATTGTTGCTAGCTAATAAAGTTAGCTTCTCCTCCTCGAGAAGATAAATTAATTCAAATCTAAGAACATCTATCTATGAACTATTTTCAAAAAAACTATACTAGGAATTCATTTTAAATCTATTTATTTTAATGATCTCAAGAAAAACTTTGAAGAGCAGATTTATTGGCTAGTCTGAAATCAGGGTAGATGCCATCTTCCATTTGACCTGAACGAAAGGCTGTAAGTGACAGTCATATAGTCAATGTAACTGTTTTACTGTCTTCAGGTTTTGTCATGTCAAATTTTGTCCATTAATCATGCTGATAATTAGCAGAATGTAACCACTAGAGTTTAACATAGTCAGATTACATAGCAATTACATCTACCAGCTTGTTCTTTGGTATGTCTATTGAGCAGGTACATATAAACATCTACCATTGGATTACTGCTCTGATACCCTGACACCAATGCATTATTCATGTACATAAGCATTTACACATGCATGCACAGATGAACATGCACTCTTGCTTTATTTGTACGACACGCAACAGGAGAAGTTTTTACGTTCAATAATTCAGTAGGGAGAAAGGGCACCTGGCCTTCCTTCCTTGTTCCAAAACAGACGCCACCTACCACGCATATGTGTAAACATGCGTGTATATTTATGTACTTGGGCGGTAGAATACAGCTTGTGGGTATCAGCACAATGGATGGGCAGAGTCTTCTAGATCGATTTTGATTAAAGTCCTGTGAATTACTGTAGAAACTAAGGTATACTCGTTAAGTATGCATAGTGTGCATGCTTGTGTGTCAGCACATCTACATGCAGCTGAACACACCCTAAAGCTCTAGACTGCCTGATCATGCAGCGTGTGTGTGTTAAGGTGTGCCTTGTTTAACTATTGAGTAAAGGTCTATACCGCCCAATAAACAATGTTTATCTTAGCCTTAAAGGTGAAGTGTGCCATTTGTTATGATAACGAGAAGGCCTTTTTCAGTAGATATAACAAGGGTAAACGTTGTGGTGCTTTCAAATCTTTGCTCTGTTTGATTGGATTGGTTACAGCAACGTCACCCCAACCAATGGCATGTATTTGAGTTTGGACTGTTTGTTTTCTGAACAATGGCAGACTGGACGAAGTCACTGGGAAACCTGTTTGTCATTGTTTTTGCAATTCCATTTGGCACTGTCAGTTATGCAGAAAATGAAGACAAGTGCAAACATGTCGAACATTTACTGTCTAAGACCTGCCTATGAGAACACACCCCAAAAATAACCCAAGAAGTTATGCGCCTAAAGTTAAGAAGTGTCTGATGAGAAAAATAATTGCCTGGTTTGTATGATAAGACACCAGATGCCACGTCAACAAGGTAACTGATACAGCATGATATTCACTCTAGTAGTATAAACATTATCAGTCTCTCTGCTTAGCACTCCTTCAAAATGCATTGTCAGTAAAAACACAACATTTCCTTTGCTGTAGTCATACTATTCAAATCACCTTTCTGCTGATCTCAGGCTCCCTTCCGCTCATCTGGCCCTGGTCAGCTTAGTTTTATTACCATCCAGTTTTTTTTAATGAAATTAAGAGCCTTTTAATGCATTGTTTGTCCAGAGCTTGACATTTGGAAACTCCTGCAGATTTCCTCTCTGACAACTCAAGAAGAATGAGAAAGCAAGAGAGAAGGACAGAGAAGAAGTCTAGAGATATTTTGTAGACCCACTAAAAAAGCTAAATCACGCATACACGCGCACACATACACAGACCCATGCAGCTTGGCACACACCCCATACCTGCCAGAAGTCCTGCAGAGAGGGAGGGGCACAGAGAAAGGGGGAGGGGGTTCAGAGGGGAGGAGTAAGGGGTAAATAGACGGCAGAAGAGAGAATGACGGGTTTCATTGGTTAGATGGACACATGAAAGATCCAGGAGCACAAATTAATAACAGTCAACGCAAATACAACAACACATCACATCCCCAAAGAATGAAAAAAACGTAGGACATCTTGAGACCTGGAGGAATAACGAATTTAAGTGTTAAAAGTGAGATTAAGATCAAACATGGATATACATTGCATGTTAATACAGATACATACATAAACTTGAGAGAATAATTTATATTTTTCTTACAGAAAACAAATACATTCTATTTTTAAGATATTATGGTCATTGACATTGACAATTAAGCACTCAAATTAACTCCCCAATTCTTATTATTGTACTGCAAAAATAAACAATCAAACCATCATCTATTTTATCTTGACTGTAAATGTACTACTTTAACGAGTACCCTGTAGTTTGGCTTGCTACAATTTCAAATTATCATCCCCAACGCTGACTGTCATACTGCACAAAACATACATACGTTTCCAAAACACCTGTGCAGGTTAAAAGTGGGCTAAAGGCAATGCACGCACTTTCTTTCCCTCACACACAAACACAACCAGTTTTAGTGGTGTAAATCATACTTGCAAAACCCCAGCTGCGATAACCTGAAAATTACTGTTGATTTTTGATAAACATGAAGGTTAAAAGTGCTGATGTGTTTATACTCGCTCAAAACAAACAATTATGCAGTGTTTATTAGCATAACACACTCAAACAGCTAAAAATACTGTTCCTGGAATTCTTTCATAAAATTTAGACTTTGACGAAAGCGATGTGAGGAATTTTGAAAGAACAATACATTTTAGAGGAACATTCTGATCCAACAGCCCTGCCAGGAGGCAGCATGTAATGTTTCAAGCACAGGCTCAGATAGAAGAATGGAAATTAAGAAATACAGAGACATATTCCACATCCCTCAGGCCACACACTGGCTGACAATCCCCAGAGGAAACAAAAATAGAAATACAAAACTAGAAAGAAAATGGAAAGTGGGAGAGGGTATATAAATCACACAACATGAAGCAGGAATCAGAAAAAAAACACACAGATTGTAGATCTATGACATTTAACTTCTGTACCGGGGGTTGCACACATCTATGCAGGCATACGGTGACTTTTCATAGGGAGGTATGGAAAATACATTTTTCATAGTAACTGTAGTTTCAGGATTGTGCTATAAATTGTTAAGAGTAAGAGTAAGGGTAAGAGTCTGACTGGTTAGCATGGTCCCCTGTTGGTAGATACAATAACTGCAACACTTTGCATGTATAAAGCAGTAGAGATACTGGTGGCAAAAGAAGCCATGTGTCCTGATTAAATACATTTTTCTGCAAGCAACACACATATTTCTTTTACATTTTACTCTATAATGTGACGTTTTACCAGACAAACCTTGACACCTTGTGTCCAACATGTCAGCTTGTGGCTTAACCAGTTGCGTTTGGGGCAGCACTTTAATCAATTTTTTTAATTCCATTTAGTGCTGCCAGTGGTTTATTTAGTGTATTTATAGAACAATCCTGAATGTATTAAAAGCACATTTCACCTGGCTTGATTAGCTGCATGACTTCACTGAGAAATTGAGGAGTGTTTTCACTGGCGTACCAGAGGCTGATTAACAAGGTGTTAAATCAACTCATTACTATTAATGTGTAATAAATAGTCCCATAAAGTGTGTGCACAAACAGTGCACAAAGAGATCGGTTGTTCCTGCCCAGTCCAAAGATCAGGCGGATGTTCAAGGTTCATATGTTCTGAGCCATTTGACTAATGTCCTGAGAAAGCCTGAACTGAACAAAGTCATGAAACTACAGACACCCTGATTAAAAGATCAGTTCAGACCAGAATGGATTTCCACGCTGGTAAATAGTTGTTAACACTGGTGCTCGTCTAGCTGTTGTAAGCCAAGGATAGCCATACCGTTTACCACCACAATTAGGATCACCAGCTACTGGAGAATTTAGCTAACCATGGCACTGTTGTGCTCATAGAAATAGTTCACCCAAACATGAAAATTCTCTCAGGATTTACCTACCCTCATGTCATTCTAAAACCATAACGTTTTCAAAAAGATCACTAAAATGTATAAGAAAACATCATAAAAACTTGTTAGCTATTACTTCTGAGCATGATCTAGTTGAGCACCAAAGCAGTACTAGCTGCATAAACCAGCCTTTACCAGTATAGCAAATCATGCTAGTCTAAGCTTGTTGTGTAGCCTGATGATAACACCAGGTAACAGCATCCAAACTGCAACATATGATGGTGACCACCAGTCAAGCTGATTTCATTTCAATTATGGTTATTTATGTTTAGGAGCAGCTCCAATAAGTATGCTTTTCAAGCTATAAAAATAGACTTGTGGTCCTTGAGACCTGAAACAGAACATGAGGGTTTAAAAACAAAAGATTTGTATAGCAGCCATCAAAAAATTAATCACTGACTCTTGTTATCAGCCAAAATTAGTATTATTACATCTTTAATACTCATGGCTGACAAAGACACCAAATAACAATGAAAGAAAAATGAAGGTCAGTGAGGCAAGGACAGACATGTATAAAGATAGACACAGTGGGGGTAAATTTAAAGAGAGTAACCCAGAGACACATCTGAAACAAAAACCATAGAAAAACCGCCTATTGCACATGACAGGAAATACACAAACATAAAGACAACACTTGTCCCTGATGAGAATGCATTTGCAAAACATTTCAAGAGTGCAAAGACCTTTTTTCTCATGCATCAGACTGTAAAACAGATAACATCTTAAAAAGAGCTCAGGAGAGACTGAACTGGACTGAGCTGTGGATAAGTTTCTGTGGAGAGAGTGAGTTTTACAAGTGCATGAAAACAAAACGGCTCCACCCTGCATCATTCTGTCGCGCTTCACAATGGAAAAGTAACAATAAGGTCCCACTCACTCACCCACACACACATCACTGCTTACCTTTCCATCATAACGTTTCACCACAAACTGATCCAGACCAAGGTCTGTGAGAGAGAGAGAGAGAGAGAGAAAGAGAGAATGAAAATCAAACATAATTGCACTGAGCCTGGTACATAATCTAGTGAGCTGCATTACTGTTACTGTAATTAACATTTCTCTGGTTTATATTTGTCAAAAGGTGCACCATGCAGGATTTTTCAAAACACTGTATGGACTACAAAACAAATTCCTCTCAATCATTATTTAAGATCGACTAGAAATGTGCGGTGGTGGTTGTGTCTACAGAAACAATGTCCCTATTTGTATGTTTTTGTATTGTTTAGAGGTCTTGGGACGTTTCTGGTAAGCAATGTTTGGCCAGTGGGTATGTAGCCCCCAATAACAACACGCAGGTGAGGGATGAGGGCTTGGCTTCCTACAACCTAAATAGGAATAAACAGTATAGACAATAGATGGACAATTCATAATGGGACTGTCTTCTCCCCAAAGGATACATACAGGATACTGCCTTGAATATTTTGCCCAAAAAGAACTTAAAACGTTCACATTAGGGTTACATCTATGTCACCCTAAAATGCTTACGTAGGCAGCTCACATTATGCTCAAGTTTTTGTTCAATCTGTGCTTTTATCACACATAAAAAGGCCTATTTTTTACACATCTTTCAGTCTCACTAGTCGCTTACATTTAGCATTTAGATGTCATTACAGGAACTAGGCCATTACTGGCATGTACAAGTGATTAATATCAGCTATTATAGGCTCATTTCCATGTTACAGAGCTTCCAAATAAATGCCAGAATCATTCAGCATCGTCATTCCTACATTAATTAAATGTAACAACAGCAGAATGGAACAGACTCTCTGCCTGATTTGGAGTCAGTACTTTTGTCCTTAGTCCCTATGTGACTGAAGGGAGCACTGACCCCTAACCAGGTATATACAAAAATGTAAAAGAAAATGCAGCAAAAGCAGTTTTCCATATCAGTTGTACCTCAATTTAGTTACAGGACAGTCAATATACAAACTCTAACTTGACAAATGTTAGTGTCATGAAAATGAATTTAGCCTGACTGAAGATGCTTCAGAATCTTACATTTTCTAAATTAAAGGTGAAGTGTGTCATATCTCCAAATGCAAAAATGTTCATACATTTCCTCATACAGTTTCTCAAACCCCTACCACCTGCTACTGGTCAATCAAACAGGTATTCCTTAAACTTATGCAATTGGTTAAGACTATGATAATTGGTCAGGCTGTTCAAACAAATTAAGTATTTTCATAACACCACAGAGTTTACATTTTCAGTAGACTCATCTACAAATGGTTTATTTATACTTGGTTCTGCAGATAGCTGAGATAAGATGAAGATTTTAACATCAAAACACCTTTTGTAAACACCATAAAAACTCCAATTTGTATTGGTGGGGCTCTTTGAATATGAAATCTGACTTCCTTAACATTGCACTCTTGACCCACTTTAAATGAAACCCCTTGAGTGACAGATTAAAAATGAAGAGTCAGACCTGAATCACACTTTCCTCTGCTGAAAACCTGGACCGCTTCTGAGCCGAGCGAATCTTTTTAATTCTGCTGCTGAAACAGGATGAATTATGTAACAGCTTTCCTCACAGCCAGATGAATAATGAATTTTATATTCACTTCCCTCTCTTTTCTCCCTAAAGGAAAGCCAGACTTTTTAAACGTACTTAAATGACATCACATGCCGATGTGGTGCATTTTCTGTCATGCCATCCACAAATGTAAAAAAACAAAAACAAGGTTATTTTTTCAGAATGTCAGTAAAGATGTGGGTGCTTCTAATGTGAATATGACACTCTGCACGAATGCTAAAACACATTGGTGCGATCACACTTCAATCAAACAGTGGTTCCCTGTGAACCGCAGCAGCTTGGATGTCAGGCAGTCTGTGTGATGAATACATAGAGAGTCACATGTTACTAAAGTGAACCACATGTAATTTAAAAGCAGAGGAAGAGATCAAGAAACACAGAAGCCATAGACAATATGCCTGTAGGATATATGTGTATACACAGTGTATAGACACAATAAAGGTACAAAGTTTGAAAATGATGTATATGGTTGGCGGTTCAATTCCAATGCCGGCAAGTAACAACTGAAGTGCCGCTGAGCAAGGCATCTAACCACGATTGCTCCCTGGGGAGGTATACACAACAATGTACACCGGTACATATTATACATGATACACAGTGATGATGCACATTGTAAGTGTGCAGGCGTATCAGTTCTGTGTATCAGCAGCCTGATAGCCTAAAAGAAAAATGCATGCAGGCCCATATGCTGCTGTACCGTCTGCCTGAGGGCACCAGAGCAGTTCGTGGCTCAGGTAGGAATCTCTGGTAATCCTCAGGGCTTTCCTCAAGCACCACCTGATATAGATGTCCTGAAGGGATGGAAGCTCACCTCCTCAAACGTGATGAGCAGTTTGCACAACCCTCTGTAGAGTCAGTGTTGCTGTTTCCTTACCAGCCAGTTAAGATGCTTTCCACAACGCACATGTAGAATGTTCTGAGAATGTTATGGCTTATACCAAACTTTCTCAGGGGTCAGAGAAAGAAAGTGCCTTTTTCAGTACTGCATCTGTGTAAGCACATCATAAAAGATCCTTAGTGACGTGAACACCAAGGAACTTAATGCTGTTGCCCCATGCTACAGGTGGCCCATCTATGGTGATGGGGGAGTGTTCTCTATCCTGTCACCTGAAATTCACTCTCAGGTTCTTGGTTTTATTGATGTTGAATAAGAGGGGGTTTTCCTGTGTCACAGTGGACACCACCTCTCTGTAGTCCGTCTCATCATTGTCAGTGATCAGGCCTACCATAATTGTGTCATCAGCAAATTTGACAATGACATTGAAGCTGTGCATGGCTACACAGTCATGTGTGTACAGGGAGTAGTAGTAGCAGTAGTGGGCTAAAAACACATCCCTGAGGGGCTCCAGTGTTGAGGTTCAGTGGGGAGGACATGTTGTTACCTATTCAGACTACCTGACATTTGCCTAACAGGAAGTCCAGGATCCATTTGGCCAAAAATGCTTTTAGAACTAGAGCTTGAAGCTTCACTGCAAGTTTAGTCGGCACTATGGTATTAAATACTGAGCTGTAGTCCACAAACAGCATTCTCACATACGTGTTCTTATTGCATAGATTGGTGAAAGCAATGTGTAGGGTAAAGGCAATGGCATCATCAGTAGTGATGATAATTCACAGTTTTTGATTGGGGTAGATGTGGATTGTTTTTGTTGGTACCACATCTGTTGGTACCACGTCTGTTGGTACCAGTCCCTTGTTTCTCATTGGTAGGAAGTATGCCCCCACAGTTCACAGCGTTTGTTGTCTAGTAATTAAAAATTGGCCATCAGAATAGTGGGTATGGGAGGTCACAGGGCACAGCGTCTTAGTCTCACGAGTATGCTGACTCACTTCCCTCTTTTCCAACCGTATTTCCATGTTCACAGCTGTGCAGTGCATGCAAAGGGCTCTAATGCTGTATTTGTAAACAAAGCGCCAATGTTGAAAAACTTAGTCGAGTTTACAATGATCAACAGAGGAGTCAAATTTCCAAGTGTTTCTCTATCATATACAAGAAGACTGATGACATCAACACGATAAACAACAAAATTACAAATAAAACAGACGAGAAACTGCAAAGTTTGGTTGAAATAAAGAAAGGCAAGCTTTTTTTTGCTGAGGTGGGGAGTATGGACACACAGCTGGTCTCTTCCACTGTACCATCATTTGGCCTCAACAGAAGATAAGAGTTACTTAATATAAAAAAGGATATACCTCATACAATTTATTTCAGCCTGAAGAGTGAGTACATTATTTTAATGATTCTAGTAAAAATACATCCCTGAAGTACTTATTTAAGTGGGCCTTTTCTAATATCTACTTAGCTTTAACAGTGTCCATTTTTCTTAACATGGTCTTACTGACAGCACCTGTGAGAAAGCACATCTGAATTTACTACAGATAAACACTACATGAGGTGACTTAACTACAGCAGGACAACACCTAACCTATCAGCCCCTAAATGTACCCTATTAAATCTACTCTAAATTCTGATTGGATGAGTGACATTAGAAGCTGCTAAAATAGCCTAAATAGCTGTGAAAGCACATCAGGTAATTTCTAAAGGTAACCCAGGTCCAGTTCAATGCAAAGTTGAACACCAGTTTAAAGGTATATTTCACCCATGACTGAACTCATCGTTTATTTACCCTACTGTCATTATTAACTCATAATACAAAAAAGCAAAAACTCATAATACTGTGCTAGCTGATCTTTTACATGCAATTACAATTAATAAGGAATGATGCTTTTAAGACTCAAAACAACACAAAAGCACCATATAATACAAAAGTACAAAAGTGAAATCAAAAACATACAGATTTTAAGCAACAGGAATTATAAATAATTATATAATAACTAAACACAATTACAAAAATGAATACTGTTCTTTTTGGGTGAACTACTGTGTACTGTTTCAATTGCTTCAGGACGCTGGTCTATTAATAGAAATGCTGTTCCATTACCAACAAAGGCTGTTTTTCCAACTTATGTAAATCACAATTAGCCTATAGCACAAAAATGTGTGACGTTATAAATGTGCATCAGAGTTTATTCATCATCTGTTTCATTAATATTTAGATAACTGTTCAAAATAATGTATAATGCATTTTGATCCAAAATCACTGAATATCTTTACTTTAAATTTAAAGTGTAGATGCATTTACACATGTAAACACAATAACAGCCATCAGCTTCAATCAGTTATTAATGGCCAGTAAACAGTGCTTTCCCTAAGCTCCACCTCTGGCTATTACTGACAGGCTCTCTTATTCTACTCTTCTAATTAATTTGTATTGCGTAATTCATTTCACATGCACGCACGCACGCACACGCATGCACGCACAAACACATGATGAGTTCAGCTGCATTCTGTGCCATTCTGACCTTATTAAAGCTTCTAATTAGTTTATCATATCTTTACTCACAGCGGCTGTTATCTTAATCACTGTCACAGAGCCTCTGTGTCATGTGAGGGGTGGACACTTTTACTTTTACAAGAAAAGGCAAAATGCTTCCTATATATTTACTTGTTGACATCAAAGAACATACACCCAATTTAACTTGATCACTTGATAAAATAGCTATTAAATTATGCAGCCCTGTGTTTGATCAATAGACCATTTCTGCTGTTGTTTAGGCTTGTACAAAATTGTCAGGTGTCCTATGGTCATATTAATAATTCTGCATATGGTTGGGCCAATGGCAGTTATTACTCTTAAATATTTTGAACAGATTTGTGTGTTTTGTGATTTTCAGGTAAACGGCTTTGGTAATGTGCTGGGTTGTCAATTGATGTCAAGTGTAAATCTGGGACCCGAAGTAAATCATAATGAATTGTACTTTAACAAGTGGTCATGGATTAAGACACTAAACAGAACAGCCAAAAAGTTATTTTAGCCAATGCTATGATTTAGGAGTTCAAGGAGGTTAAAATTGTGACAAGAGCTTGAATTTCACATGGCAGCAGCAAGTCTGTGGGAGAACATGATCAGATTTCTCCACTGATGTGTTGGACACATGACTTAAAGTAGTCACATATCATAGCTTTAACATGCACAGCACATCACAGACTCAGATTAGGGCACAGGAAATAAGTATGCAGTGCTCAGCCAGTGAGTGCTAGTGACCAGGCTATTAGTGTATTTATGAGAGTCAAGCTTACAGTTTTTTACAAATAAGGAAACAAAGCTCCACATGAAATTAACATTACTAATGTGTGTTTGAGAGCATATGTGTGTGAGATAGTGTGTGCCATTCAAAACTGAATTCAGAATGTCTTTAACATCACTATTCACTTCCTGAATTAAAACTGAATCTGAATCGAGGCAAACAGGATGCAGAACTTTTAAAAAAATATTAGAAGATAATCAATGCTTGAAATTAAAATGCGTTTCAATTTACATATTTTATTATATTATATTATACACTCACCTAAAGGATTATTAGGAACACCTGTTCAATTTCTCATTTATGCAATTATCTAATCAACCAATCACATGGCAGTTGCTTCAATGCATTTAGGGGTGTGGTCCTGGTCAAGACAAGCTCCTGAACTCCAAACTGAATGTCAGAATGGGAAAGAAAGGTGATTTAAGCAATTTTGAGCGTGGCATGGTTGTTGGTGCCAGACGGGCCGGTCTGAGTATTTTACAATCTGCTCAGTTACTGGGCTTTTCACGCACAACCATTTCTAGGGTTTACAAAGAATGGTGTGAAAAGGGAAAAACATCCAGTATGCGGCAGTCCTGTGGGCGAAAATGCCTTGTTGATGCTA
>JAZGTJ010001152.1:0-64039 GCA_036877575.1 Botia almorhae | reverse complement strand
TGTGTGTGTGTGTATGGGTATGTTTGTGTGTGTGTGTATGGGTATGTTTGTGTGTGTGTGTATGGGTATGTTTGTGTGTGTATGGGTATGTTTGTTTGTGTGTGTATGGCTATGTTTGTGTGTGTGTGTATGGGTATGTTTGTGTGTGTGTGTATGGGTATGTTTGTGTGTGTGTATGGGTAGGTTTGTGTGTGTGTATGGGTAGGTTTGTGTGTGGTGTTTATTTGTGTACCCAGGCATGTGGCAGCTTGCCGGCCAAAGTGTACAGTGTCCAGACAGACAGCGCACTTTGCCGCCCTCATATTCAAGCCCACAGTGAACCGATGAGGAATGTTGTGATGCATCCTCTCCTTCACACGCCGCCCGTACTCTGCACGACCACAGACAGACAGACAGACAGAGGGGATTTCATTGCAGTGTAATACAGATGAAATGTTTCTGTGTGATTAACAGCATGACGGAGCAGCAGCAGAAATCTAGAACATCATTCATGTTCAGCAGAAACATGTTCACATTCCTCTTTCAAACAAGAGAAACTCTACTGACAGAAAGATCATTCACATGCGGCGTTCTGTGTACAACAGAAAGGAAATGGTCAAGCAGAAATCCTGAGAGCCGCCTTTACAACAACAGCAAAAAAATCAGAGCAAGAGAAAGAGTCTGTCAATCTGCTTATGAAAGCCAGTGCAGAAACATTCAGAAACCAGAGAGAGAGAGACAGAGAGAGAGATAGAGAGACAGAGAGCAAAGACATGAAGGCTTGAGAGATGAAAATGAGCAGAACACGAGCAGAGAATGAGACGTTTTTTGGAGAATGAGACAGAAGCACATGCATCATTTCATTAACTCTATTTGTAAACACATTTTTCTCACATGCATGTTTGACGATGTGGAAATGAAAGCGTCTCTAAGACATTCTGCTCTACACGCTCTGCTCACTCATGACAAGTTATGGTTCAGGGTCAAAGGTCAAATCATGCGATTCCTGCAGACACTCTCATAAGCTCTGTGGGCGCAGCGTCCACACGGGCCTCATGAAGAACTTCCACAACATCTATTCATAAGGAGCCACCACAAACATCACTGGACAATCCTGAGAGCCTAACCCTAACTAAACATCTGAACTGATCTCAGAGCAGAACGAAGAGCGAGACATTGAGATGATGACAGAGAGAAACTTACTTTCGAATGTGACTCTCCTCTTCTCTGAAGGGAACACAAGAGAAAAAGCTCTGTGATTTGACTGAGCAGGACGCAGAGTGAGAAAGATGGAGGAATGTAACGGAGACAGATACAGGAGACAAACACGAGGAGTGAGAGACACACACCTTAGAGATGATGCACAAAGAGGATACAGAAGACCTTCTAGAAGGATAAACTGATGTACAGATGACAGGAGATTTATTGATCATCACTGAGGTTACAGACTGATACAGAATTCATCTTCTGCACATGTATATACACCTGTATGAACACCTGTTGAACTGGAGTGAGGCCGTGTCATTCAATCTACATGAATCGGAGCTCTGACCCGCACGGAATCAGAGCTCCGACTCTTTCAAATGTCCAGATCATATATTTTACATCAAAAGTTAAAGAAAAAGCCCTTTTTTAAGATCCTATAAAATGTTCAGCATTGTGACATTATTTCCATAAAAAAAGTTTAATTCTCGTTAGAGCACAAATTGAAGGCCAAACAACAAATGTGGCCATGAGGTACAAATAGCTAATTTCAAATAATCATTATTTAAAAACTGAATATTAATAATAAAACAATTTCACAATACAACAATCTTTTTTCAACTAGACCTCATATTTCACCCTAAAAGTAATAAAATACTTTTTTTTGGTAAAGACTTTCTTTTGGTAAAGAAAGTCTTTTATTACTTTTAGGGTGAAATATGGCAGACGTGTTGTTGCTGTACTGACCCTCTGGTGTGGAGTTCTCTTTGCGGCGAGCTGAGCTGGAGGGATTCAGCAGGCCGCTGGGATTGGGCTGCCGCTCTGGAGATTTCACAATAGCTGACATGAGGATCTGCTGACGGGCCGCTGGCACCGATGGAGTCGCATGTTCCTGCGCTTTAAAATGCGCTGCTGTGAGAGAGAGAGAGAAAGGAGAACGAGTGAGTGAGAGACAGACAAAAAGAGTGAGAGAAAGAGAATTTTGCTAAAGAGTCACACTAGATGTACTCCTAAATCCCCTACAATTTTTTTAATTCCTTTGAACCATTTAAAATTAAAAATTTAATTTAAGTAAAAATATAGTAGCATGTTTAAGTTGCTTTGTAAACACAGTAATTAAAAAAGAAAATTACAATTTGTCAGTAATTTAGCTACAACAACATTATGAACCCAGTGTGTACATCACTAAAGCAAGCAGTGAGACAGAACCGAGAACAGGGGAGAGACACACAGCAGCCGGCGCTTCTCACCCTCTTCTCGTAAGGTGCGCAGCTCGATTCTCATCTTCTGTAGCGCCTCCTCCAGCTCCGAGCAGCGAGACCTCTCCTTCTCCAGCGCAGCTTTCATGTCACTGTACGGTACGGGGATGGCGGGTTGAGGGGGCGGAGCTGTGGCCCCGTTAGCTGTGACACCCACCTCCTCACGCCGACGGCCGAATATCCCCTGTGACAGCCACAGAATGTCATCAAGTACAGAATCCCAGCTAACCGTTTTAGGTTGTAAGAATGTTTTCCTAACATTTCCATTAAGTTACAAAAACATAAAAATGCTATTTTGAATGTTCTAGGAATGTTCAAAACATCTACTTTATATAAACGCTGTATTACTATTTAGATACAAGAATTGCAAAAATCTTTTTTTGAGAGAACTTTGAGAGAACACTAGCCAACGTTCTGAGAATGTTTCCTGTTAGCTGGGATAATCTCTCAGCCAATCAAAGGCATGGATGTGATTTATTAACTTCTGGTTGAGACATGTCACATGCAGAAACATGAGTACGCAGCTATAATGTATTGCTATGGACATTATTTAAAACAAACAATAATAACAAATATTTTAGGTGTGGCACTGGTGTGATCTGTGACACCTAAATGCTTTGTTTTCTGTATCAGTAACTGTAACACTGAGACATTGTGCATCTCTAGAGAAGACTTGAAAAACACCAAATCTATCATCAATATACAAAGTATGTGACTATAATCAGACATATCAAATGACCGTCACTATTTACAGAGGAAAAGGTTTCAGGTCCATTTTGCTAGAAATAAATGCAGTTTACCAGCAGATAAGCTGCTGATCTGTTGGCTGTAACTCTGATATTGTAATAAACAGAAGCAGACGCTATAGAGTGATTCATTATAAAGCTCCTGCAGTTAGAAAGATACATCACTACTTCATTCCTAAACACACATCACACTGTAATGAGATGTGATGAATGAGCTTCAAGCTGAGAAACCCAGAGGAGAAACTTCAGTGTAATGAGCTTGTTAATGTAAGTGCTTTACTCCTGTCTCACTCTGTCAGTCTGTCTCTCTCTGTCAGTCTGTCTCTCTCTGTCAGTCTGTCTCTCTCTGTCAGTCTGTATGTCTCTTGTCTCACTCTGTCAGTCTGTCTCTCTCTGTCAGTCTGTCTCTCTCTGTCAGTCTGTATGTCTCCTGTCTCACTCTGTCAGTCTGTCTCTCTCTGTCAGTCTGTATGTCTCCTGTCCTACTCTGTCAGTCTGTATGTCTCCTGTCCTACATACCTTCTTTTTCTTGGTGGGTTGGTCCATCTTGGCCTGCAGAAAGTCGATGAGTTTAGTTTGTTGAGAGATGGTTCCTTCCATTTTCACCTTCTCATGAGAGTATACAGCCTAAGAAGAGACGAGACAGAGAGACACAAGATAAATGTTAGTTACAGTGTTAGTTACTGATGTCATTATTGACTGACAGACCAAATAACCTAAAGCATTCACAAAACTAACTAATAAACCATCACAGCTGTTTTGTGTTTCACTTCATCCTTTTTGTGTGTGTCTGTAAGAGTGAATGTGTGTGTGTAAATGTGTGTATTTGTATGTGAGTGTGTGTACCTGTATGTTCTCCAGCTGATACTCAAGGTCGGTTCTCTCAGTTTTGAGCAGGTCTGTCTGGTCCAGAGCATCTTGAAGCCCCTGTGTCAGTCTGAAGATGTGTGTCTTCTGCAGGTCCATCTGCTGCTGAAGTTTCCCTTGCTGAGACACACACACACACACACACACAGTTACTTATTGGGCAAAATGTAAAGATTTGTTTTGGCGTAATGGTTGTGTGTGAGGTACAATAAGCAGATGGTTCTGCTGTGTAGTACAGACCAACATTTACACTACAAATCTTCAAATATGTCTATGGTGTTCTCATTCAGATACAGCCTGTGTGTGTGTGTGTGCGCGTGTGTGTGCGCATCACACCTCCTCCATCAGTCTCTGTTTAAGTTCTCTCTCCGTCTCTAGTTTTTGCTGAAGACTCCGAGCGTTCATCTCCAGCATGGCATGTTTCTTCTCCAGATCATTCAGCTGCAATCAACAACACATCACGTGTCGAACAGAAGAGAGAGATTTGGATGAACAGACGGATCTTGTTAATCATGACGCTCAGTAAACGCACAGTGGCGTGTGATTGGCCGTCTTAGTGTTTTATTAACGGCCATCAAGCTGTACCAGTTAATCACAGCTTGTTAAATTCCATATTGGCATGAATATTAATATCATGTGTGTGTGTGTGTGTGAGACTCACAGTATCAGATAGGCTCTCTGCTTTGAGTCTCTGCTCTTTAAGAGCCTGTTGTAAAGCCACAATTTCGGCCTTGTGTTCCCTCACGGCCAGTTCAACTGCCTGCCGGGACTCTGTGCTGCGCTGGTCCGCACGTAACCTGCAGACAGAGAGACCTTATATCACACGGCCCAATGATCAGACCTCAGTCCGATCTGTGTTGATTTGAGAGAGCTCATGAGAAAGGTCAGAGGATTTGTGAGATTGTGATAGAGCTGCCATTTTAAATTGATATATCTCTCTGAAGGCTGTGGGGGTTTCTGACTGTGTGTGTGTGTTACAGGTTTTGTTTCTCATGAGTTTCTTATTTGTGTGTTTGTGTGTGTTACAGGTTCTGGTTCTCATGAGTTTTTTGTGAGTTACAGGTTCTGGTTCTCACGAGTCTCTGTGTTTGTGTGTTTGTGTGTGTTACAGGTTTTGTTTCTCATGAGTTTCTTATTTGTGTATGTATGTGTTTGTGGTACCGGTTCTGCTTCTCATTGTCCAGCAGTCTCTGCAGGTCTCGGGTTCTGCGCTCTGCCTGGTTTTTCTCGTCCTCCAGAGCAGATCTCCAGTTCTCCCATTGTCTCTCCTTCTCCAGAAGTTCATCGTTCAGACTCTCCAGCTCCACCACCTGCTCCTCCAGCATACTGCAGGTGGTCTTCAGAGTCTCGATGTTCTGAAACATACCCACACAAACACTTAGTGAAACACATGGTAGAGACCACTGGCACCAATGGTTCTACAATGCACTTAGGCTTTTATGATGATTTCGAGAAACGCAGCCCAGATAATTGTTTTCCAATTTTTGAAAGTGAAGTGCCATGAGTGTGTACGTGTGTTTGCGCACCTGTTTCTGATTGTTGAGGTGCATCTCTCTGTCGGCGACCTCGCGGCGCAGACGGTCCACTTCCTGATCCAGCTGCAGTCTTTCCTCATTCTCCACTGTCATCTCGTCCAGCTGTTTGGACAGGTAGAAGTTCTGTCGGTTCAGTTCTGCGTTCTCTTGTGTCAGCTGCGTCAGCTGCTCCTCCAGATCGGTGATCACCTGTCAATCATAAGCATCACTAATATGGTTAACAGGTTTACATCATTCCGATCAACAAAACCTTCTTCATCCACATCTTAATCACCCTAATCAATATTTATGATATGCTAATGATCCATTCTGCGCATAATCACTGCATTCGTTAGCACCAATCATCTGAGACTGGACGATTCCATAAAAAAGCAGCTACATTTGTTAAAACAATAGTTTGGAAAGTTACTGTACAGTAAATACAGTTTACAATAAATACAGTAAATCCAAATAAAGATGCAATATAGATGTTTTACAGTAACTGATATCTGCAGAGCTCTTCAAAGCATGAAAAATATGATGATATTGTACTGTTCATAATAATTTTGCACACTGGGTCAGGCTGATCCTGGGTCTGTGGTTTGGGAAAAATGAGACATTAAGGATGTTCCTCTGCTGATAGGTCGATTCTCGAGTGTGTATCGATTCTCTGTGTCACTCTGGCTCAAGACCAAGACGACGAGAAAAGACCTCTTTAGATCTTTACTTTCTTTGGCTTTTTAAATCAATATTTTTCTTCATCCAATCACCGAAGAGTGTTGCTCCAGTCGTTGCGGTCAAAATCATGCAAATGCAGCACTAAACAACCTTGTTGCAGGTTGAAAACCGTGGTAGTGCAAGGGATTGTGGGTAATAATGTATGCAGATCTTACTGAGCAGCTGTCCCTCAAGGCGTCAAACTTGCGTTGAATCTCATCTCTGTGAGCCTGAATATGACAGAAACAAAATCAAGATTTAATTTAAGCGTTTTACTTTAATATTACAGCATTTTACTAGAATTTTACAAATGACTAACGTTGTAATTTAGATATGGTAAAAAATGGTAAAGACAGACAGATAAATTGTGTTCGTGTGTCTCACTCTGAGAGCAGTGATCTCCTCCTCTGCCTCTGCAGTGGTCTCCTCTAGTTCAGTCTTGGCCTGCTGCAGCTGACTCTCCAGCGCATGACGTGCTGCCTGCAGACTGCTGATCTGAGACTCTCTCTCCTGCAGTGACAGCGTCAGTTCAGTCACCTGCCTCTTGATCTCCAGCTTCTGCTCCTCATGTTCTAGACCCATCTGCAACACACACACACACACACACACAGGGTATCATGTTTATGTTTAGCCAGTCACAGAGCTGTAGAAACAAACATACGACACACACACACACACACACACACACAGAGAGAACTATGGCAGCAGGTCATTCCCTCTTTCCTCACCTCCCGGAGTCTGGTCTCCAGCTCCAGGATTCGGCTCTTCTTGGTCTGTTCTTGTTGGTTCATCTTCTCGAGATGTTCCTCCAGCTTGGCATTCTGAGCTTCCAGTTTTCCGGCCTGTGATTCCAGGTAAAACTTCTGCTGGCGGAGCTCAGAGATCATCTCCTCCTGTGCTTTCCTGAATGGACAGCAGGGGTCACTGCAGTTACTACTCAGAATTACTCCACTGTGCTTGTTTAAGTCCCAGCTAACAGGGAATATTCTCAGAACATTCTCTAGAAGTTCTCGCAACGTTAACAAAACGGTATTGCAGTAACATTATTAAAATGTTTAATTAACATTATATATCATATCAGAAACAATTTTTAAGTTGTTAGTGGAATGTTTTAAAAACATTACAGAATTAAAAAATGTTTAATAAACGTTTTCATAACCAAGCAAAAATGTTAATACAATATCTAAAAACTAGACATTTTGATTCCTAGAACTTTTAAAGTGACAATGTTTTTGTTACAAATGAAAACATTAGGAAAATGTTCTTACAACCTAAAATTGCTGGTAATGCTTGTGTGCTAAATGTTACATATTCAGATACAGACATCTGAATTTTAGCAAGAACATTCCTTTCTTATGTCAGAAGATATTTGGACTAATTATTTTAAATAACTAACAGGTCTATTAAACACCCTTTAGATTATTTTTCAGAGACTTCCGGCTGCAATAGTTGTTTGAAGCCATTTATACAAACACATTGTACTAAATATGGGTACATACAAAAACCCCTTTTAGACATGTTTTTGGGGGACAATGATAATATAGTGTATTATAACAGTGTTTTAGTCTTTGAATTAACATGAAAGCAATCAGAGCTTTAGAGCTATTCATAATTTAGATGGTTTAATAACCTGCTAATAACCCAGGACTCTAAACAAGCTTAACCAACTGGACGATCAGTTCACCAGTAAGGCACTAAACCAGCAGTTACCAGCCTGAAGTTCAGTCTGGTGTAAACTCAGATCGTGCTGGAGGTCCTTACATGTTCTTCTGTGTGTAAATGCTGCTGTTGGCTGCCAGTTTATTGGCCTCGGAGAGCTCAGCAATCCTCTGCTCCAAACTCTTCATCTTATTGTCCATGGCATTGATGGTCTTCAGAGACAAACACACACACACACACACAGAAGTTTAAAGTCTGTTTCAAGAGTCAGGTGAGCTTAATCTCAGATGAAGAAGAGACACTTACAGCTTTCTGCTCACTGATGAGTTTGCATTTCTCACGAGCTTCTTCCTCATGTTGAGCTCTTTTCTGCTCCAGACTTTCCTTATCAGCCATATCAGCCTTCATCTGAGCCTCCAGAACCTACACAAACACACAAACACACACACACACACAAACACACACACACAAGATTAAAAATACTGAGTTATAATCCATCCTTTGAAATGATTTTTAACTGGCAAACCTTAAAATTAATGTGGCGACAAAAACATTTCTATAATTAGATTCTATGTTTGTGTGATCAATTCTGAACAGTATAATTAAGCTAATGGTAATAATTGAAAGTAATTATATACATTCCTGCAGCTCAATTAGTAGAACATTGTGTTAGCAGTGCAAAGGTTTTGGGTTCGATAACTAGGGAAGACACACACTGATAAAATGTAGAGCTGGAATGGACCGCAAGTCACTTTGGATAAAAGCATCTGCCAAATGCGTAAATGTAAATGTTATTATGATGTGTTTTCCCTCTGTGAACAGAATTCTACTTGCCAACAAAAAGAAATTAATTTAACTAAACAAACAAAGCGAATCGATATAGATAACATCACATAAACCGAAAGAACGTTTTTTGTGAATCTGCGGTGAGGGCTGAACTTTACCTTGATCTTATCTTCATAGAGACGCTCCTTCTGGACCAAGTGAGTTTCCATCCTCTGAGCTGTGGCCTGAGTTTCCCTCAGGTTCTCCTCAAGCTCCTACACACACACACACACACACACACACACACACACACACACACAGGTACAGTGAGCGGTCAGAGAACATGTAGATCCAGCAGACGAGGTCTCGTCAGCAGATGAGGTGACAAGGAAACTTGCTCTGAAAAGCATGTGTGTGTGTGTGTTCTTCACTGACATGTGAGGAGGCGTGTGTATGCGGCAACAGATGGGACATCCTGTTAGTGAGGCTTCAGTGTGTGTGTGTGTGTGTGTGTGTGTGTGTGTGCTAATCTGTATAAAAGTTAACACAGAGATGCTGACAGATGACTGTGCAAAGATAAACACTGACAGAACTGGAGATAAATCTGTTGGGGGGGGGGGGGGTAAAATGGGTCAGTTAGTTAAGGAGACGTGTTAGCTGTTTAATCTTTGTTAGTCTCATGCGCCTCTCACCAGTATCTTCTCAGCCATCTGTTGGATCTGCTGGGATTTGGTCTGGATGTCATCCTTTAGTTTATTCTCTCGCCGCTCCACCATCTCCAGACGCTTCACTTGATTTTCCAGAGTCTTTCTGCCTTCCTGAACACACACACACACATTCAGTATGAATATGCAAATTAGTTCCTGCCTCTGCTCAATTACATTTGGTTATACTATGTTTGTGAGAAAACTGAGAGAAAACCTGTAGAAAACAGACCGTTTTAAAACGTGTTTTTGAGATTGCCTTTGTTAAACTTAAGTTAAAATAAAATAAAGATAAAATAAAATACTCACACAATATAATCTGTACAATAGAGTGTTTTACCTCAGATTCTCGGAGGCGTCTGCGCAGCGTGTCACTGGGGTCAGATTTACTGCGCAGACGCTCCAGTTCTCTCTCCAGGCGCTCTTTAGCCTGTCGGATGTTCTGCAGCAGTTCTGTGGCTTCTGTACTGGCCTTCACTGCCTGTGGGTCAGAGGTCAAACACCTTAAAGTCTTTTTAAGGCACAAAACATCTCATAAAAACCTTCCTTGCTATGACAAAAATGTCTCTCGGCATGATCTGAAAACAGATTAAATGTATTCATTCAGTTTCTTCCATAAAGCTCAACCATTCAGCACTGATTCTGGATCAGCGGACAGACGGTACCTTTGAGAGTTTATCCTGTAGTTCCTGAATCTTTATCTGCTGTTCGGCATTGGTCTGAAACACAGAAAACCTCCTGAGTGTTAAGGCACATGAGGGCACATGATTTAAAAAAACAATGGCATGCACAGACGAATCATTTATAATAAATACTACAATATTTCATAAATAATTTTTCATAAAGTGAATTTTGACCTTGACTTTATAACACAGACGAACATATGAGACAAACAGAGACAGAAAGAGAGATTACAGCAGTGAACTGTAATCATTCTTAAACTACAGATGCAGTAATGTTATTATATTAATATCTGTCAATATTGACTGTTTTTTGAGGCCTGATTTGGTGTAATTGGGATAATATTGCGACTGAGTAGTGTAAACTCTTTTTCTAGCCGAGAGTTAACCACAAAACATGTCTGTGCTACGGTAAATTTTAATACGTAAACAAAATGAAATATTTATTAGCTTTGGTAAAGACAAAACATTTATTAAATGAAGAGTATCAATAACCAAACAGTGTCATACTAAAAGCTTGATCACACATTAGAAACACATTTATTCATGAAGTTTGTTTATCCTGCTAAAATTAAAGCACTTGAACAGAGAGATTCTCATATGAAGAGTGTGATGAGTATCATTTAGCATAAGTGATACACTCACACACACACTTGCATGTGTTTTACAGTTTTTATAGGTATAATGATTTTCATACTGAGCTAATCACATTTTTTATCCCCTTCCATACACACAAACCTATACACACTCTCTCTCTCTCTTACACACACACACACACACAGTGATGATGAGTGTGGGTGAAGATGTTGAAGTCATACTTACCTTCTCTAGTTTAGACAGCAGTTCCTCCACCTCAGCTCTGCCCTGTTCCTTTGCCTGAAACAATGAACACAGCGCTTTACCTCACGGGCTATATTTTCAAATCTTACTTCAATGAAATTGCTTATATATTAAGAAATTTGTAATTAAGAATAAGATTAGGAGTAGACGCGTCCAAACATTTGACAGGCAGTACATTTGCCTTTGCTATGGATTAGTAATGAATTAACCCATACTGATCAACTGCTAACAACACTCACATACACGCACTCGCACACACTCACACACCTTCTGGATTCTCTGCTGGTATTCAGCTGCTTTTCTCTTGAGATCCTCACTGGTCTGTCGTGACTCTCGAAGTTCAGTCTCGTACAGATCACTGCGGCGTCGTGCAGCAGACAGATCTTCCTCCAGCTGTCTGATGGTCACCTGCATCTCCTCCAGCTGAGCATGATATTCCTGAACATGACCAACCAAACACACAGTCCTGAAGTGACATTCAACTCACACCAAAGAGAATCTGGATTATGATATTAATTAAAGCTGCAATTAAACCTGCAATAACTTTTGTCTCTTTACTGCCATCTCTGTTTGAAACATGAAATTGCAGGTTACTTTACCTACTTATGTATATTGAAGTCAAATGAAGCCAAACTGACAGTTCCAGGAAAATCAGATGTATGGCTCAAATTATAAATCATTATTATAACTTACAGTTGTGAATCAGGGGAAGAGGAGGAGACAACCATGATTTTTTAAACACTGATCGGTTAACTGTTTTTTTATTCATTTTTAACTAAAAAAAGTTACAGACCGCAGCCTTAGATTGACCGATTTCACAACTTAGAAAACGGTAGTACCATGGAAATATATTATTTTAAATACACATCAGGTAAATATCAGTTTACATGGATGTGGTTATTATTAGTGCCATAGAAATGAAAAAATTAAGTATCAAGGCATGACCGTGACATCAGTTTTGTGCAACACGAGCATGTCCACATGCATCATCTTATGAATGTTCTGCTGGCGGCTACACGCAGGTTACTGACAGTCTGAGTGAGATGCGGTCATGAAGAAGTTTCACAGAGAGAGTGAAATATAATCAAACGTTCTAAATGTAAAAGATTACAGGCTGAAAATCTCCAAGGCGCATCAGAAGCAACATGTCACACGAGGTTAATTGCGTTCAGTTTGAAGACAGAAAATACACAGACACATATTAAACACGAATAAAGGATTTAAACTAAAGCTTTCAGAAGGTGACAGATCTAAAGAGTTTCGGCATATCTGACTCAGAACTACTTTTCTGAATCCAATTGTCTGAACGCAAAATAAGAATTGAAATCTGATTCAAGCTGCATCTATACATGTTTTAAATGTGAACAAGCATCAGCTGACACTGTCATCGTTACTATAGCAACTTATGTTCACACTGGATGCTGCACAGACTGAACAATAAGATCGGATCGGATGCGGAGTGTGAGTGTGGATGAGTGTGGGAAGGTTTTGTGCTAGCAGCCGTGCAGAGACACTGTTGTTTGAAATGAAACTCTGAGCAGCTGCTCAAACACAAAACCACAGCCAGAGAAACGCTGAGAGTTTAAATGTCATGATCGATCTGCCCAGGGGCTGGTAAACAGCTCTAGTAACAGTGAGGAGGTTGATAAATGTTACCAGTCATGGGTCAGCTCAATATAACAGACAGATCTTACATATACATAGAGTATAATGATAGAGAGACAGACAGACACAAACAGAGAGACAGACAGACAGTGACAAATAGAGACATACAGACAGTGAGAGAGAGAAACAGACAGAAAAAGAGACAGACAGACAGGGGAGACAGATAGGGACAGACAGACACAAGAGACAGATTGATTCAGAACAACAGACAGAGAGACAGACAGACAGAGAGAGAGAGAGAGAGAGAGAGAGAGAGAGAGAGAGAGAAGTTCTATGACAGAGACACATCAGTCACAGTACTGAAGCAGAGTCCACACGACACAGCAGATTCGGTGTGTGAGGGACAGAGAGAGAGAGAGATGACAGATGACAGGATTAATAAATGATGAGAAAGAAATGATGAGCAGGAAATAAGAGAGAAAACGATGAAAATCATACACAACTCTTTAACTGTGATAATTACTCGTGACTATTGAAACTGTGTGTGGAATTATAATGTTCAGGTGTGCAGATCACAGAAACACCTGCAGGAAACAAACAGTGACACCTTTAATGTGTTTAATTAATGCTGAACTCAGCAGGGAGACTGTACACACACACACACACACACACACATCACAACAAACCGGCAGTGTGTGTGTGATGCATCACTCGTTAAACACACACACATCTCATCTGCAGACTCCAGAGATGCATTTAATAAATAATGATCATTCTAATGCTTCAGTAAAGATACTTCAGGCTGTTAAAAATGTCTCTCCCTTTCTGAGGTGTTATTCAAATGAATGGCCCCCGTGTGTGTGTGTGTGAGTGTGTACTTAACCATATGTTAAGGACGCATATGCACCCAGAAGTCAGCAAAACCTGACAAATCTGAGCAAAACTCCTTTTGGGGACATCCTCATTATAGTATAGTACGCTATTAAAATATAGTTGTTTTTTTTAAATAGTGAAAATGTAATAGTGTTTAGTTTATAGTGTTTATAACTAGTTGTGTATACAAAAACAACAGAAGTCTATGCAATGTCCCTATTTAGACAGGATAGTAAACGTGTGTGTGTGTGTGAATGTGAGAGAGAGAGAGAGAGAGAGAGAGAGAGAGAGAGAGTGCGTGATTGAGTGATTATAGGAGGAAACTCCTGAAGACTGAAACCAATCAAACTGATACTGATTGGAGGAGACTGATTGACAGCTCAGACTTGCATCAGATGGAATTTTCTGCATGAGATCTCCTAAGACATTAACCACTAACCCAGCTAACGTTCTTAGAATGTTGGCTAAGGTTCTCTTAAAGCTCTAAAAACCTTCTTGCAGTAACAATATCAGAACATGTTTTTAGCTTTATATATCACATTAGAATTTAAAAAGTTTAAATAATGTTTACAAAAACTAGATATTTTGAACGTTCCACCAGCGTTCCCCCCTCAAGACCACTGTCATTATAAATATTATAGATGAGTTAGGCCTTCTCTTCCAGAAACATGTTTTGTTATTCTGGCTGAAAGTCTCACATGCTGATAGCAATCACCAAGTAAAACGGTACAAATACATGTATTCATAAACATTATTAATATATTTATTTATCTTCTGTGGAAGGCACCGGACCATAAAATGTTCATCCAATCTCTGCATTTGGTTTGAATGTTGGTCCGTTTTCCATTCAGATTAAACACAATTCTGGTTTGTTGATTTTTCTCTGGTAATCTTGTGTGATCAGAATTTGCTGCAGTTGTCACACTAATTCCTGCCTGTTTGAAGTTTCCAGATCTGAACAAACTCAGGGTTTAAAAACAAGCTTAGGATTTCCCACCAAATCCTTGTTTGTGGCTCAATGACTGAGACATTATTACCCATAATGCCCTGGGCTCATGTTCATAAAGTCCTAGCACACATTGTGACACAACAGAAGTGTCATTCGTGTTCGTCTGAGACCTGATTCTCTCCCTCTTGTTTCCAGTTTTTCAACAAACAGGATCACAATAAAAAAAGAGCCTTTCTTTGAAACAGATTTTCATCAATAAAAATCTTTGAAAGAGCTGCCACACGCTCTGAAATGATTTGGTAGAAGACACATGAGTGATTTCATCACAAATGAGTTGATTTGATTGAACAACTAATTTTTAAACAATTTAGCTAAACTGTCGAATTCAAAAACTACGTTACTCATAATGCTGAAGTGAGATCAACCAATCAGGAGTCACTGTTACTATAAACACAGAAATGACACCAGAACCCTCTCAGCAGTGATCGCGTTGCTGCATTCAGAATGACTAAAATGACTTACGCTAACATTTGTGTAAGTCTTTTAACGTTCTTAAGTTTATTATGATGCTTGAAATGACGTGATGTTATAATTTGGCACAATACTTGAGACACAAAGCTTAAACAATTATAAGCACTGTTTCCATGGAGACCGTGTCTTATAACACTCGTGTTCTTCATTTAGACCGATCTCCTCTCATTTCCCCGCTGTCAGGCTTTCATTTAACTTCATTCAAGACCACATCAAAGAACTTTGTTGAGAATCATAAGCTCATAATCTTCTGATGAGGACCACAGATCTGCTCAGAGCACCTTCACTGAACAGAAACTCGCGAGCTAACAGCTAGCAAACAGCACCTGTAAGAACGCTCTCCAAAGCCACGCCTCCTCCAATAGTACACAGAGGTATACAGATACATAGTTTAACAGGCAAGCAGTACATCTTATCATTGCATTAATTTTATGGTTCTGCTTCTTCCACAGAAGATATATATCTATATAAGTATATATTTCGAGCACTTAGTGATGCTATTGGCATGTGAAGAGACTTTCAACCTGCATAACAAAACATGTTTCTGGAAAAGGTTGCCTACCCTGACGATAAAGTGAGGTTTAATGTAGGACTACATAAGACCTTCTTTTAAGACACACATGCATTGTGATGCACTTAACTGATAGAGAGACTTAACAATGTGCTGAAATTACTCTCTGAAAGAACCCTACAGTCTTCAAACGGCTAAGAAGAACAATGACAACGCTGGAGCCAGTGGCAGGCTGACAGACACACAGCACAGAAGATGGGAAGCTCTACCTGCATCTAAAGGTGGTCTTTGCTCATACAGAGAGCTTGTAGAAGACAGTAATGTTGAAGTGAAATGAGTTTGCTCACCTGCTCCTTGATCTCCTGGAGTTTGTTGCTCTGTTCTCTGATGTCATGAAGGAGCTGCAGAGCTTTGTCATCTTCCTGTGAGACTTCAACACGAGCCTGTTCCAAACTACGCTTTAGGCTCTACACACAGACACACACAGACACACACACACACACACACACACACAAACAAACACACATAAACGTTTATTTTGCAGAATACAGATACAGAAGCTGCTGGAATCTAAGGTGGGATACAAAGAATGGAAAACGTGCCAAGAATTTCATAATAAGAGAGTGTTGGAACAGTGAGACTATATGATCAGATTCACTGTTCAACCTGATTGGATAACACAGAAACATCCCTCACAACACAGATACAATCACAGACACACACTGATAAACATTCAGTCAGAGGTCACACACACTACTGGACTACTGAATATATATATATATATATATATATTGATGGATTTCTCTGTCATGTTCATTATAATAGCTATCTGTGTGTACACACTCACACTACATTCGGTGATGTAGGTGGCGAGGTCCTGCTCCAGGATGCTTCTCTGAGTCTCCGAGGCTTTGAGCTCCACATCTTTCTGCTGGAGAACTGACTCCAGGTCAGTCATTTTACGCTGAAACCGTGAGATCTCTTGCTCCATCTGAGCGGCCACAAACACAAGTACCAGGTCTGAATGCATTTTACAGCAGCGCTCGAACGGCAGAAACACGACCACACAATCAGACACAGGAGATGAGTTTAAAGATCAGACATGATGTGATGGCCTCAAAGACCCCATGAGATCCTCTGTTCTGAGTAGCCCAGTTACACAAGCTACAAAAGCTTGACTTTGATTTCATGGGGTCCTCAAACAAAAAACCTGAGGTTAAATATAGTTTAGGTTCCCCAGACAGAATCTGTGACATGCTGAACACTCCCACCAAACTAAATCTTCATTTTGTGAACACAAAGAGATACTGGTATCTACAATAATGCCCATTAAAAGGAAAACACAATGCAGTGTTTCAGTCGTGTGTATCTGAACATCTCTTGTCTTACGCACAAGGTACTATAAGGTTATTAGCTCACTTCTCATCCAGACTGCCTGCTGTGTCTGTGTGGTGCTGGACTCTTACCTTGTGACATTTGTCTTGAGTATCCTGCAGCTCTTTGTTTTTGAGCTGGAGTTTTTTTTCCATGGAGTTTGTCTTCGCAGGAGAGTTGAGCCCTGCTCCAACAGACCTGACCACACCAACAACAACAGTCTGTTTATCACCTGATATTTTCTACAAACATCTCACCTTGTTTAAACCAAAAGTCTGAGAACTCATTGAAAATGTATTTTTCCTTTTGAATCTGTAAAGGTTTGAGAAAAAACATGAGGAAATATTTTAGATTTGACACTAATTCCTGATGACTGATCTAAGGTCAATCAGGGACACTACGCAAGGACACAGCTCACACACACTCTCTCTCTCACACACACACGCACGCACACACACACACACACACACACAGACACACACAGACACACACTCACAATGCAAAGTGCTGCTCAGTCTTTCAGACTCATCACACACTCCATTAACTTCATGTTTAAGGGAATTTATTATTTATTCAAAACTAAAGCACAATGTCTTTTAACATGTCGTTCATTAACCAGTCTGACATTAATGTGATATCACATGAAACTTTCAAACAGTTCAGACCAAAATCATAAAGAGAAGCATCATAAAAACACACTTAGATTCAGATTCGACAGTGAAACACACACATCGTGTGTGTGATGTCTTTCACTGAGAAAATCCTCATGGAAAAGAATCAGATCAGATGTAATCAGACCCAATGATCCCAAATCAAGATACTAGATCATTCAGCTGCTACCTGAATATGTTCTGAGATACAGTTATGTATTTGAATGATGCTTTTATCCAAAGCGACTTGCAGTGTATTGAAGTTATACATTTTATCAGTGTTTTCTGGAAATTGAACCCACAACACCCTGCGCTGCAGTTGAACTACAGGAACACAATATGTATATGTAGGAAATCTTGCAAATACAATACAATAAAATGTTGTTCATTTAAACTCGTGAGTCCAAACTGACAATAAACCTGCAGGAAACTCGAGCAGAGTATTTTAATACAGTGCTGCAGCCATGTGCAGACGTTCATGAACCATCAACAGAACCCAACATCAGGAAAACTAGAACTGAAGGATTCTTTCTGGTTCTTCAGAGGAACAAGGCAAAACTGAGCTACATCGTCTCATTTCACGGTATAATGCCAATATTCCTCCCATTTGTAGACATCCTCGGGGCAAAGTCAAATCTCTCTCTCTGCCATTAGAGAGCGGCTCATTACATCTGAAAGTGCTGAGGAGGGAGGGAGAGAGAGAGAGAGAGAGAGAGAGAGAGAGAGAGGGAGAGATAGAAAGAGAGGGAGAGACCAATAAAGTGCTGATTACGATTAGAACTCCAAGCTCCTCCTGCCTGAATGCAGGCAGTAAAAAAACAACTACTATTCATTTACATATCCACTGTGTGTGTGTGTGTGTTTGTACCCCAGACCTCCAGTTTGGGGACATCTTCATTTATTGAAACGCTATAAAATATGGTAAACAAAATTTGTATTAAATTGTAAAAATGCAGGAAGTTTTCTGTTAGAGTGTGGGTTAGGTTTAGGTTATATTGTTTATAACATAGTTGCGTATACAAACAATAAGAGTCTATGGAATGTCCCCATTTAGATAAATAAGTAAATGTGTGTGTGTATGTTTTTCTACCACTGTGGGACCACATGTCCCCACGAGGATGTAAAAGTCACACACACCTACACTGTGGGGACAAACCAGCGGTTCTCACGAGGGAAATATCTGAATACAGATATTATTCTGAACACTTATAAAAGTATGTATGATGGATGAGCAAAATGACTTTACATTTGAAACATTCACTCTGGATTACAAGATGGACAGAAATGTCTAAATATAGAGAGGAATAAACGCCTACAACAGTATAAAAGACAAAAGTATAACAGTATATTATAACTAAAGACAGGAAACAACACCCTCTCCCACAAACACAATACAACCCGTGATTCATATCTGACTAAATGTTTTCTGACAGATAAACTGAGCGGTACTGCAACAGAGGGTAAAAGTGTCCTGCACCGTCCACAGAAGATATGCTTACAAGAATATTTACAGCACTTACTGATTGCTGTCAGGATGTGAAGAGACTTTCAACCCGCGCAACAAAAAACATTCCTGAAAAAATAATCTACTCTGTCTTTAAATGTATAACTAGCCTGTAACGTTTCGTTCTGCATATCTTGCATAAACTCCCATCCGAGATGTGTTTATCTGTTACTGTATATCAGTAAGTGTAAGAGAGACAGATGGGGGTGTATAAACGCTGTCAGATCTGATTGATTCTCCCTCCATACACACATAAAACACAGTACAGAACAGTACAGTACTGTTTTTGTTCTGTTTTTATAGAAGAGAACTGTATGGTTTCGCTCGACTGTGTTCAGAAAACACTAAATACAAAATCCACACTATAGCCATGTAACTTTAAGGCTGCAATTCGTAACTTTGGCCTCTCTATCGCCATCTCTGTTGAAAACATAAAATTGCAAGTTACTCGCAGGGTTATTTATGAGCTGCAGTGAGTGCAGTTATTTTCTTAACATGGATGACAAGTTTAAAATCTAAACAACTGCTGTAAAAAGCTACAAACGCTGCATCATCTACATGTGATATAGTAGCCGGATCTTCTTCTTTCTGTTTACAGACCGAAAAGCTTGAAAAGACTCAAAAAGCTCAAATGATAAATTCTGATATAAACTTACGGTTATGAATCGGAGGAAGATAAGATCGTGTTGAACACAGATCTGTCACATACTCGCTCAATAACTCATTTCTGTTCATTTTTAACCACAAACAAAATACAAATTGTAGCTTCAAAGTCATTTGTCTCACTGTCTGTGTATGAGTAAGGAAATCATAGCACTCAGTGTTGAACTATTTTTTTGAGATGTTCCGGATGGTTCCTGTCCCTCCAGAGAGAAGACATGCGTTTCCAGATACATTCAGTTGTGTTCTGATCTGACGGCTATGAAATGGAAAAGATTATTGTTGGATCTGCTCCCCCAACACACACACACACACACACACACACACACAGTTCCAGTGTGTTTTGGTACAGGTTTAAATATGCTTTCCCCGACATCATACCAGTGAGGTCTAACAAGATTAGCGGTTCTGCCTGTTTGCTGTAAAGCAGTCCATTACGCAGCACTTACAGATCCCTTTGGAAAACCGTCTGACTTTGGCTCGACGCATCCCAGGGGTCTGATCAGAAAAGCCCGTAGCTGACTTGATAATCGGGTGTGCGTGTATTTGGGCTCGAAGTGTAATTACAGGCCATGCGATTTAAATTGCGCCTTTTGAGAAATGCGTTCCTGAGGACTGAGTCATAAAAAGCCAGCAACCCTCGAAGAGAAGCGTTTGGAAACAAACTCAAAGCGTGCAAAACAAACTGTAATGGAAAAGTGTTTTAGTATATGCGTGAAATCCAGCCGTGCAGTTAACCTTTGAGAATTAAATTCCACGTTAGTGCACGTCAATAAAGGTTTCAACAAAAATTCAATTACTGCGGCATTACAACAGTGATACTGTTGTGGCACCATCACAATTGACCATTTGGACACGTCATTAGCATTAGCGCACAAATTAGCGCACAAATGCGTCAGCGTCTCTCGTGTCTTTGCCTGAAGTGGGCGGAAGTTGCGTTGACTAGCTCTTTTGACATCTGCAGAGGATAAAAACGTAATTATGCATTCTGTGAAGACAGTAGCTATTGATCTACTGGAACGCTGATACATTCCAACGTTCTCTATACTTGTCCTGCCTGACAGGTCCAGCCGACACTGATTCATAGCAAAGATTATAGAATTAACAAGATGCTGCACTTTAGTTACTATGAATGGGGGAAACTGCAATGCTCAATATGGCTGCCTATTAGTAGAAAGAGCCAATCGTCAATCGCTAAACAGTGACAAGTCTCTGGGGGAGGGGCTCTGTACAGTGTTGACAGCCTTTGTGTGTGCGCAGTACCTGACACGATCTCTAAAAAAAACTGGTTTTTATAGCACAATTTGAGCTTAGGAAACAATTTATGGTACAGTTAAAGTGAGATTTAACAGTTAGCTGAAAATATATTGTTTAATTGTGTTTGAAGCCAGAGATTTCTTTTAAGTAGGTAAGACTTTGAGGCATTGCAAAGATGGCGGCCGAGTGCAAAGACTTTCTCACACATGAGAAAGAGTTCTCACACATGAGAAAGAGTTCTCACACATGAGAAAGAGTTCTCACACATGAGAAAGAGTTCTCACACATGCATCTATTGATCAGTCATTGAGAAGGTCGAGCTAATGAGCGTGGAAGCTGCTCCCGAGAGGTTTCCAGCAGGCGCTCCCACGGTTCCACAATTGGAGATTTCATAGCTAACCTGTCAGGCAGAGTCAACTGTTGACATAACAGGGAACTCGACTCAAAACTGAAGCTGGACAATTAGGAATATTTGACTAGTCAGTGGTTTGTTCTGATGACAACGCATGTGTCTTGGGGAGATGTATTATGTGTGTGTGTGTGTGTGTAAGCTTTGATGACTGCAGCTATAGTGGTCTAAAGGAGATACATTTAAAGACTTCTCAGAGAGAGTTCAGTATCATTTACTGTTAGCATGCTGTCAGTGAAATCTTGTGTCTTTAATTCATGATTGATTTGAAGCTCTGGCTGATTTGTGGGAATGATTATTAATTCTGTCATTCAGCAGAAACCTCATGTTTGTTCAGTCACTGCAGTTAAAGTCTGTGTGAACCGCAAGTTTCAAAATAATTCAAAGTAAAACAGAAAAACGAGGACGTGGCTTGTTTCTCCACCAGGATTTGATTGGCCCTAGAAAAGTTTGCGATTTAAAGCTTACAACAGACTATGAAGGGGAGTGGTTAACAGCTCTGGCTCCACCCATGCCGTCAGACTGACATCATCACAGAAGGTCTGCTGTTCCAGAGGGAAGATTACAAGAGCACAAAATAATGGTGTGCACGGATAAATTGTTTAAAATAAACACTGCAATAGTCTATAAAAAAAAAAACTGAATATTTCGATTTTATGGTGTCTTTAATACTTGGTTTATGTCCAACTGTTGCCATGGTAATGACTTGAGCATCAGCCCGATGTCAAGATACATGCGAGTGTATCTGTCAGTGTGGATGGAGATGAACTGACATTTAACCCAGATTGCCCCTTTAACCAATTTAAATGAGTTCAGCAGTGCAGATCTACAGTCTCCATGACTAACCATTAAACCGTGAGTCACTGGCAGAAGAGGAAACCACCTCCACTCCTGAAGCTACAGCAAGAACAGGAAACACTCCAATTAAAGGCTGGACTGCACCGAAACAACCCTGCTCTCCTGAGATGCTTCATGACCAGTGATGACTGCACTTCAGCACCACAATGAGACACCAGAGATCTCTGCTGTCTCAACTTTATAACAACTGAGTATTTTACCTCCTTCTGGGACTCAATTCATTCTCACAATGAATTCTCACAATGAATTCATTCTCACAATGAACCCTCCCTGTTTTACTGGAAGGGTTCAAGGAATGTTTTAATACTATAATATTTGCACAAATTTGCATAATTTTACATAAAGATTGCACACTTAAACGGCTTTAATCAAGATTTCCACAACGTTTGTCCAATGATTTTTCAAAACTTCCAAACGTATATCAGTTATCAATCAAAATGAAATTGATATATCTTAAATGAGATGTATCTTATAATAAGATAAAAGGCTAGGACTGCACAATACATTGAAATGTATTTTAATGTCATTTAATTTGATTTCACAAATTTAAAGCATTATCGTATCGCATATTGAATTTTTCTTTAATATCTTTAATAACATGTTAACTTAATATTTATTTACAAAACACAATTCCATTTCCATGCCGTAAACTCACAATTTTACAATTGTGACAAACGTCACATACGGCTACAGCAGCACCTGCATCTAGAAAAACACGCTCCAGCAGATGAACACAGCATGCGACAGGCATCCAGACGTTACCGCGGTATCTGACAGTCACGACGCTGGCGAGAGCCCTGACGCAACTGGACTGTAAATCTAGAATCATGAGATACATTCAACTGATCCCAGATCAGACAACAGATGCAGCCTGCAGCGCAGCTGTCAACATGCACTGCCTGATTTCTTTCAATGAATGCATGTCTAGAGCAGCGCAGGAGAAATGCATGTCTGATGGCGTGCCAGAGAAAGAGCTGTGTGTGTGTTGCAACAGAAGAGTGTGTTACATGAATGATGACATGTCGCTAAAGGACCTACTGCGACAGGGCCACACACACCCATGCATGCAGCGTGCTCTGTCAGTGCAGCGGTTGCATTTCTCATTAGACCTCTCTTTACAAACATGACTCACTAAAGATGTTTTGTTTGCTTCAGGACAGATGCACTGAGCTCATATCCCAGCACGTCTCTAGAGGAAAGAATCAACCAATCACCATCACCCATCCTGCATTAACATTCCCATGCTGCGCGTGTGTCTGTGAATTTCACGGTGCAGAAACAATGCGCGACGCCTTTATGAAGACGGCGGTAACATGAGTCACAGAGAGACGCATTTCAGGGCTAGAAAAGAAAAAGCATATGAATGGACAGAGAGAGACAGAGGGGGAGGAAACTCACCCTGGTTACCATAGTAATAGATTCTGGGTTCATCTTCTCTCTGACTAACGTTATAAATATAAGCTTTATCTCACTGTCTTCACTGATGATGTTCCTCTCCATATCACCAGCAGAACAAACGTGTTTTCAGGAATGAGATCTTAACACAGAAGCAAACCTGATCTACAAAGCTGCAGATCGGATGGTCTCCAGCTCAAATACTGGAAACAACGGCACACACACACACACACACACACAGGATGAATCACACAAAAACGTGACATGAACAAACACTGCATAAAGAAACTGAAGCCTGTTTGAGACAAAAGATTCTTTGCATTGTTCTAGAATTCTAATTTGTCTCAATGTCAGTTCTTCACATGACTGTTCTTCAGTTCCTTCATTCAAACCAGCATTCAACAACAAATCTGCTGGCGCGCCCAAAAACATTGATTTAAATCATTGTTTTTTTTTCAAAACATCATTTCTTATTTTTCTCTGTGGATGGAAGTACAGTGTCCCGTACAGTGTTCCTGTAGCTCAGCTGATAGAGCATTGCGTTAAGGCTGAGGGTTTGAATACCAAAGAACACACACACTGATGTATACACAATGTAAGTCGCTTTGGATAAAAGCATAAATGTAAATATAAACCGCAAGACTTGCCCATTAGTAAACACAAACCCCAAGAAAAGACGCAAACGGAGACAAAAACAGCAGATTCAGGGCTGACCAGCAAACACACAGTGGATCAGTGAAACAGAATGCTTGTCTTAAAGAGGATTTCATTGTGATACATGATCATATCTCACACACACACACGCAGCAGAAGGGTTTCCCATTCCCCTGCATTCACAACAACATATCCATACCAGACCCTGTGAAGCAGGAGTCTCCTGTTAGAAAAACACAAGCGCACAAACACACGCACATGCACGCGCACACACACACGCACACACACACACACCTCCTTCTCATTCATCTCACAGATGCTTTAAGTGAAAGAGGGCGAAACACATAACAGTTTCTTCCAGATTCCAGCTGTATCTCACATTCCTCTCCAATGTTGCCTAGTGACAGTCGCCGTGGTGATGCAGCCGTCTCCACACCAATGGACCACCTGTGACTACACTAGTAAGATGAGTGTGTGTGTGTACTCACTCAGATTTGGCCAGTGCGCTCAGGGCCCGACTGAAGCACCACCCTACAAAGGGCAGGTCTCGTCCATGGAAGCCGTCGCGAGGGAGATCTCGCAGGGCAGCGGCCGCGGGGCGGGGGGGCCTCTCAGGCTCCTCAAAATTGGAGGTGTCATCATCAGAGCGCAGAGACGGTACAAACGGAGGGAGAGCTGAATGAGACGAGAGGAGAAAACGTGTGAGATGATCGGTGAGCTACGCAGCAGAGAAAAACAGACTGGGGAAGAGAGTGAGATAGAGGGAGAGCGAGGGGGGAGAGTGAGTGAGACAGAGGGAGAGAGAGAGGGGGAGAGAGCGAAAGAGAGAGAGCGAAGAGACTGTAGCGCAATAACTCGCTCACCCTCTCTTTCTCTCTCTCTCTCTCTCACTCACTGCAGCAGTGTCAGCTAATCAGTGTGACTCACAGCCAAAACCCAATGCAAGAGCTGCGCGCACACAGATGCGCAGAGCTGTATCTACACACACACACACACAGCTGTATTTACACACACTGTATCTGCAGCTCGTCTATGTGGGTTTCTCTTCATATATTTAAACGCGGCAAACAAACACTTTGTTAATCATTCCTGTATGTCTTGTTTTCCAGTAAAATTATCTTAACAGTCCTAAAACCAAGATTAATAAACAAGTAAAAAACAAAAGTAATTAAAAAACAAGTAATGTCGCCTGTTTAAGTCTATTTTTCATAACTCTTAGACAAGCTGTTTTTATTTTGTTTATGCTTAAAACAGGTTAGTAAAATAAGCTTAAAGATAAATTGTTATATCATATACACATCCTCATCTTTCAGTTTTTCAACACAAAAACATTTCACTCTAGTTAATTAATCTGGGTTGGAAGGTTTGAACGTGTATAAAATAGCAAACAAGACAAAAAAATTGATTAAGAAAAAAACTCTTTGCATGGGAAACAAACATGTACGATGAGCTCCAGCTGTTAGCCTATCAGAAGCAAGAACACAGGAGCTGTATCAACACCAGAGCATCTGAAGAGCTGGTTAGCATACATTGAATCCCCCGACAGGTTTAGTGCTGATTCTGTCTCTCCAAACACTGACAACACAAGATCAATTGATCTGATTAATCAGCCTTTGAGCTGCGGCTTAATCCACATCCAAGATCAACAAACACGACAGCCATACCTACTGTATATAGTGTACATAACTACAGTCTGTATTAGTGATACTGTCTCTGCATTAGTGCTTACACTTATAATACCCTTTGTGACACAGATGTCTAGACATATAGACAGATAGGTAGGAATACACACTGTAGCTAAATATGTAAGATCTGACAGATGTTCTATCATCCCATGTAGGGACATGTTAAATACACATCACAAATCGAACAAAACATAAATGCTGAATCATTGTTTATTTTTCAAGCAGAGATGAGGGCAGGGTAGGTCATCCTTTTCAGAACATTTTTTTTGTTATGCTGGTTGAAAGTCTTTCACATCCTGATAACAATCACTAGGTAAAGTGATAAACCTATATCTTCTGTGAAAGGCACAGGCCCATAAAATGTTCGTCCAATCACTGCATTAGGTCCAAATGCAATGATAGGATGTCCTGTTTGCCTGTCAGACTATGTATGTGTTCATGTGTGAGGAGTCGTGGCGTTGAAGAGCACCATGAAGGGGATTTTTTTGCGCTCAAAGCTAGCTTGCTATTGCTAGCCTTTCAGAAATTGCCTACCGTACCTTTAAATGCATTTTTAAATGGCTGCATGATTAATTAGTGAGCAGACTCCCCCGCTGTGTCTCAGTCTTATCTCACTGCGGGACTGCGAGTGTGATATAGTCGACTCATTTTAATCTACAGTGTGTGAAGACAATCACATTACATGAGATCAGCAGAGTCTCTCCACCATGTGTTTGACACACAAAGTACTTAAGCCTAAAAGCCTTTCAAATATTTTAAGATGAAATCCTTAACTTTTGCCTCTCTACCGCCATCTCTGTTTGAAACATAAAACTGCAGGTTAGTTGTGGAGTTATTTTTTTAAAAGTGAATGACAAGTTTAAATTGTAAACAACTGCTGTAAGAACAAGCTACAAACTCTGCACCAACTACAGTAGCCGGACATGTGATACAGTAGCTGAATCCTCTGTTTGTGTGTGTGTGTGTGTGTGTGTGGACACCTGCATGGTCTGTAATCTGTCTAATGCCACAGATGTCCACTCACTCCCCAGAGAACACACACAGTCCACAGTGTGTGTGTCACTTCATTCATGTGTTAAACATAAGGCTTGTTTGCATGTTCCTCCAGCTATTATTTTAGAGTAATAAGGTCTGTCTGTTAGACACAAATGTGAAGTGTGTTGTAGTTATGATTGCCATAACTGAAAGTCATAACTAGCAGGTCATAAGTCATAACGCCAGGTGTGTGTGTTTATCAGGTACAGAACAAAGGCTTCAAATGCAAATTCATCTGAATCATAAAATCTTTCATTTTAAAGTCCTGATTCTCTGCATTATACAAAAATAATGACCAATTGATTATTTAACATATAAACCATTTTTAGTGGAATGTGCGGTAAAATTTAATAAAATATGATGACATACTTCCGCCATGATTTCTTATGCTGTGGTATAAGAATTTGGTCCTACTAACTAGCCCTAGTTAAGCCAGTGTTAAACTGCTGAAGTGAATAGTGCAGAAGCTCAGCCGTGTGCCACAGACTTCATTTATTTAATGAATTCAGTTTAACTTTAACCAACACAGACACACCACACGTTACAGCCCACTGTGACAAATCCCCCCACAGCACAACAGAAATTTAAAGGGACAGAAAGAGCAGCAAGTCAGTTAATACCTGTATTTATGGGTACAGTAGGCAATTTTAGAGAGGCTAGCAAAAGCAAGCTAGCTCTGAAAGCACAAGATCCCGGCCTCTCCTCAGAGCATCCCCAAAGCTACACCTCCTCCAGCACGTGAACTAGACAGGTTTCTACAGTTATGGTTGAAGTATACTTCAATTTTTACATGTACACTAAAGTATACTCTTCATGAAATAACAGCCCAAGTGCAGTATACTTGCTCCTGGTATAATCTGCACTGGGTTTAAAGTACATGCGCGCATCTCGAGAAATCAGCGTGTGCATGTTCTGCATAACCTTCACACAAACTGTACATGCATAAATCAATCACACATCAATAAAGAAGTACCCAGCTAACAGGGTACTTTCTGAGAATGTTGGCTAATGTTCTGTAAAAGTTCTCTCAATTTTTGCTCAAAATTCTTGCAGTAACGTTAGTAGAACATTTTAAAACATTGTACATCATATATCAAAAACGTTGTTTTTGAGTTGTCACTTAAAAAATGTTACAGAATTTTTGAATAAAGTTCTTACAACCAATAACATTAATAAAGCGAAACGAATTGACATTTTGAACGTTCTTTAAACTTGAAACTGGTAAAAAACTGTTAGCTGGGTAAACTTTAGGTCAGGGGTCTCCAATCCATGTTTCTGAAGGTCCACAGATGCAGAGTTTAGCTCCGCCTTCCTCCAACACACCTGCCTGGATGCTTACAGCAGTTCCAAACACCTTGATTAGTGGCTTCAGGTGTGAAGCTAAACTGTGCAGGTCTGTGGACCTCAGCGAAGACCTCTGCTGTAGAAAAGCCGTAAGAGCATCTCACCATGTCTCAGGTTGCTCCAGTCCACAGAGGAGAAGAAAGGATGAGAGCGCAGCCCCTCGTATCCCAGCCGTTCCTGTGAGCCACATAACAAACTCTGCAGCAGATCCACAAACTGAGCACTGGCCTTGGGTTCCTCCGGGAACTTCAGATGGCGCTGAAAACAAAACGCACCTCAGCATGTGTTTGTGTGAGAACCAAAAGAAATGAAGCGATGAAACTGGATCAAACTCGGTCAGTATTTTAGCTATGAAAGTTTACAGTGTAAATTCACATTATATTACAGAAAGCTCATCTAAGTGTTAGAAAAACATAATGCCCAATAAAAAGTTTATTAAACTTAAGGTGAATTTTTTAAAACTGCAATTTGTAATTTCTACCCGTCTCTCTGTCGCCACCTCTGTTTTAAACATAAAACTGCAGGTTATTTTAAGTACTCTACCAATTTTAATGTCAAATGAAGACAAACTGGCATTGCCCTAGCTAAATTCCTATTACCTTACCGTTGTAAATAAGGTAAGAAAGCCATTTTGAAAACTGTTCTGTTATGTACTTGCACAATAACTGATATTTGTTTATTTTTAACAGTTACAGATTGCAGCTTTAATTTTAAATCGCCAAACAAAATAATATTGAAAATAATACAAATACTGGCTGAAACCCCTTGCCCTATGTATGTGTGGAAATACATTCTGTTATTGGACTGAAACCTGCTGTTATGCTACATGATTCTGTAGCATGTTTGAGCCTCAGACTCACCTGAAAGTTCATGATGTTGTTGATGGTTTTCGTGGAGGTGCCGTCAGCAAAAGGTGATTTCATGTAGATCATTTCATAAGCGATGACGCCGAGTGACCACCAATCGCTCTCGGGCCCGTAGCTGCACCTCACGCCTCCGTTCAGCGCGGACAGAACCTCCGGGGCCAGGAAGTCTTGAGTGCCCACCGGGAGCCTGGAGCACGTTACCTGCACCATATAACACACCTGTCTTTTTTTGAGTTCAACATGTCAAAACCACGTTTGACAAACTCAGGGGTCATTCCACAATGCTAATGCTTTACTTAAACATGTATTGTTGTATTGTACGCTGAATATTATTATCATTAACCAATCAACTACACAACCTGAGTGACGTCAGGCAAATATTTGAATGACGGATTCACAAGACAAACATTAGTTTCTGTAAAACACAGTGTGTGCTGTATGTCATCTGTATGATGTCATCACACTCATACTGTTCTGCTGCTGTTCAGTCGCGCTGCCGAGCCAAAGTCTCCGAGTTTAATGTGACCCGTGCGGTCGATCAGAACGTTCTCGGGTTTAATATCTCTATAAGATAATATGGAGAAACAAAAAACTCAGAAACCAAATTTGTAAAATAGTAACATTTTGTTTTAACGTTCAATTACTGATCTAAATGTTTTAATATGCTAATGTACTTCTAAAAGTATTACCATATATAGGCATCTAAATTGATTTTTACATTTGTAAGAGTGAATCTCACAAAAAAACAGTCCAAGTCACATTTTATTTAAACAATAATAAATGAAAGAAAATCTATTTTGTTTTACAGAAGGAAAATGACGCCATTTTAGGACACTTAATACTTTTTTGCTTTGTAACAATAGTAAGCAGCAAATCAAAGTGGATATACATACATTATAAATCATCACTTCTTTTCAGTAACAACTTAAAAACAGAACAACATTGTCAGACTATTTAACAAGATCTTTAAGTCTGAATAAACTTTGTGACTAAATGTGTTGCAGGATGGCACCTGTGAACATATCCCATCTGATGCGTGGCATGAATGGCCATCACAAGCTCCGCTAGATAAAACTGAGCCATGGATTCATCGAACTGATCTTCATATCTGTTCATCAAAGTCATGAGATCACCGCCAGGCAGATACTCCATAACCTGTTCACAACACACACAGAGAACCGTCTGATTCAACACATCATTCATTCTGATTCAGTGAAACCTATCACAAGAACAGAAAACTGTTCAATGCATGTGCGTGTACATGTTTGTCTTCTTCTGCTTTTGTTTCATATGCAGCAGCCCCCAAAAGTCGTCTGTTAAATATGCGTTAAATATTTTTTCTTTCCTGTTATTTTGCCAAACAGCTTCTTTGGCTACAGGCATGGTGAGAGATAGATTTAGATATTCAAAACTAAAACTAAATGAGATGTTTAAGAACGTTTAACAGACTTTAAATCACTTTTAAAAGCATCAACAGTATTACAGTTCAGTAAAACACATTTAATGGACAGTGGATTATGACAAGATGAACTTTAGAGAACTTTCTCCTAAGAGTAAAAATGTATGTGAGAGTCTTGAGTGTTTTAATGACATATCAAAGCAGATGTTATGAGGAAACAAATGCTGCAGTCTGAGCAAAGCAACTGATGTCCAGGTGATTGTTAGTGGATGAATAAAGTCACATCTCGTCCTGTTCTCACAGACATTTAATCACAGATGTAGATCAACAAACTGAACGTGAACATGTTTCACTGACATTTGACTTCATGTTTAACACTATATCTGTTGTTTACAGTATGAGCACATTACATTGACAATAAAAACACGCATCTCTGTCCAGTCCTCATGATCCAGACAGTTACTCAAACCACATGAGTTTAATTAACAAGTGTTTGTCTCAATCACACACACTAAATAAGAGCTTGTGTGAGATTTCATCATTCTAATTACACAATTAACTAATACGCTTAAACTGCACCTTGAGAGAGTGACGTATGTACGACAAAAAACACAAACACATGGAAAGAGTGAAAAACGGGCAAGAAACACGAGTAAGAAACTGCACAAACGCAGACGCAGCTGCAGGAAATAAACTGCATGCTTATTTATAGGCACAGTAACTGCGTGATGAGATCAGAACGAAACCACCACAGGCTGCGATTAATGACTTCATAAACGAGTTAAACTTGTAAACGCAGAGCTTTCTGAATTACTCAAACATCAGAGAGAAACTCCAGCACAAGAATAAGTACATGCAAATGTAAACACTTAATTATTCAGCGCGGGGTTTTTTCGGCACTGCAGCATTTTCTAAATGAGCAGCTGGCAGCAGTCTAGAGTTACTAATACATCAAGAAGAAATTTTGATAAAGATTAGAGAGCATCAAAAAGCAAAGTGATTTTAATGCAGAATCAAAGGAGAAGAGTATAAGAGACCGGAATGATGGCGATTATATTCCAAAACTTCCTAGAGATTACACCGGTCTTGGCTCAAGCGTGTACAAAGAGGCGGATACACGATTAAGGTGAGTAAATGATGGAAAAGTTTTTATTTTGGGTAAACCAAAAAAAGGAAATCTGGTCCAGTGAACATGTACAAATGTAAAGCCCAGCTGAGCTTTGTTCAGGGCAGCAGAAAAACTCTTGACTGTTCATGCCTGTATAATGTTTTAATCATCAACATCAGAGACACACACACACACCACGTGGATCTATTGTAAGATATTGCTGATTTCAACACCCACGTGTGTTCAATGATAGATTTATATATCAAACATGATAAATGACTTTTACAATGAAACAGCTCTTTTCAGTAATGCGCCACAGAAATGCATTCCACACGACCGCCGAGCACACACCCACACGTGCCCCAGCGACAGGGTCCGCATTAGGAGAACACGCTACAGGAGCATCTCGCACACGTGTGTGTACACATGCCCACACAAACACACATGCAAGAGAGAACATGAATGAAAAGCAAAACCATCGGGACACACACACGTAAAGCCCCGAATTCTAGACCTTGTATCCTAGCAACAAGCTAGTGAGGGTCTTTTCAGCGCGAGGCAAAGACGGATTGCGTGTTTTTTTCTCCCCAACTTCTGTCGGGGGCGTTTGGAACAAGAGAGGAGCAGGAATAGAAAATCATCTGTGGCGTCATTGTGTGATTCTGCCCTCAAAAGACAGCAGAAACCCCCCGCACACCCACATGAGGGGTAACAGATCACTGGACCCTAGAAAGTGCATGTGTACATGTTTAAGAGAGCATCTGGACTTCTCTGGTCACCACACAGACATTGAGGTCCCACTTGTTAACTTTAGTTACCTACATCACTAAACGTAAATCAACAGTAAACAACAAATCTACCGCATTTTTTATCTTCGTTAATTTCAATATTTACTAACACTTTAAAAGTATTTAACATTGGTTAATGTACTGTGAACTAACATGAACAACTGCATTTGTAAACTAATTAACCATTAACTACACTATTTTGCCTCAATAAAACCCTAATTTACTGCTTATTAATACTTAATACTAAGTGTATATTGGCTAGAAGTAAGGGATGTGTGATACGGTCATGCAGAATAAGGCTTTAATATGTGCTGTAGAAGTACTACTAAACAGTCAATACGCAAGCTAACAGACAACCTGTTAAAAGTGTGAACTGGTCCCCATACTAAAGTGTTACCCACTAGCATCATGCTAACACATTTATGTATATGGCTGTTTTATAAACTGAGGGACAACTCAACTAGATTTGTGGAAATCAACATTATGCCACAAACCCTGCCAAAAAACAAACAAACATTACACAACCAGATTTTCTAAAGCCATCTAGAGAACCCAGAAGAGAATTTAAAGGTCTAGAAAGAAAATGACTTGTGCATTTATGCAAAGCTAAAGTACATCTCTTTTCAATTACTGATGAATTTTGGCTGGATCCCTGAGCGGAGCTGTGTCTGTGTCTCAGATCAAAACATCTCTGGCTAATTGGAATGCAAGCTCTTGCACGCAGCAAAGGATTGTGGGATTGGATGTGAAGGGTTCGCTCTGCTGGTCTTTAAAAGAATAACAAGACATAGTGGAGTTTATTGTCATTTCAACCATACATAGTTTCTCCAGACCAAGGTGCTACATAAGACAAACACTGAACATCACACACATACAAGGGCTACAAAATTTCAACATAATATATACATAAAGTGCACAAGTGCAAAAAAAACGTTTGTGTGTGTGTGCGCGCGAGATCCTTCAGTCTAGTTACTCATTATTGAGGAGCCTGATGGCATGGGGAGAAAGCTATTGCACAGTCTGGTTGTGAGGGTCTGAATGCTGCGGTACTGTCTGCCAGACGGTAGAAGGGTAAAGTGTGTATGGGAGGGGTGTGTGGGGTCATTCACAATGCTGATGCCTTTGCGGATGCAGCGTGAGGTGTAAATGTCCATGATGGAGGGAAGAGAGATCCCGATGATCTTCTCAGCTGTCCTCACTACCCTCTGAAGGGTCTTGCGAGACGGTGCAATTCCCAAACCAGGCAGTGATGCAGCTGGAGAGGATGCTCTCGATGGTTCCTCTGTAGAACGTGGTGAGAATGGGGGGTGGGAGATGTGCTTTCCTCAGTGTTCTTAGAAAGCATAGGCACTGCTGGGCTTTCTTGGTTATGGAGCTGGTGTTGAGCGACCAGGTGAGGTTTTCCGCCAGGTGATCACCAAGAAACTTGGTGCTCTTGATGATCTCCACAGAGGAGCCGTTGATGTTCAGTGGAGAGTGGTCATGGTGTGCTCTTCTGAAGTCAACAACCATCTCTTTAGTTTTGTCCACGTTCAGAGACAGGTTGTTGGCACCAGTCCGTTAGCCGCTGCACCTCCTCTCTGTATGCTGACTCGTCGTTCTTGCTGATGAGACCCACCACTGTTGTGTCATCACCGAAATTGATGATGTGATTTGAGCTGTGCATTGCTGCACAGTCATGAGTCAGCAGAGTAAACAGCAATGGGCTGAGCACACAACCCTGGGGGGCTCCAGTGCTCAGTGTGGTGGTGTCAGAGGTGCTGTTCCCGATTCGGACTGTCTGAGGTCTCCCAGTCAGGAAGTCCAGGATCCAGTTGCAGAGGGAGGTGTTCAGGCCCAGCAGGTTTAGCTTTCCAATCAGATGTTGGGGGATGATTGTGTTGAATGCTGAACTGAAGTCTATGAACAGCATTCAAACATGTGTGTCTTTATTGTCCAGGTGTGTGAGGGCCAGGTGAAGGGGGTTGGTGATGGCGTTGTCTGTTGAGCGGTTGGGGCGGTAGGCGAATTGCAGAGGGTCCAGAGAGGAGGGCAGCAGGGTCTTTATGTGCCTCATGACGAGCCTCTCGAAGCACTTCATGATGATGAGTGTGAGTGCAACGGGACAGTAATCATTGAGGCAGGAGGCCGCTGATATGATTAAAGCTGAGACAGGAACACGGTGTTCTTCTGTTGAGGAAATGTGAGGCTGTTTGTCTCCGCTGGCGGTCAGATTTCCATCACTGAGTACAGAGACCGAGAGCTTTAAAAAAGCAGCAGTAACACCATTTCAGCTGTCTCTCCACATCAATGTTTATGAGGATGAAACAGTCAAGCAAGAACGGCTGCTTTCCACCAACAGCACAGAGACTCCAGCCATTAACACTCTGAGACGTTAGCATCATGCTCTAAACGGATCAATCACTCAATAAGCACAAAATCACATATATGTAGAATAGCTCGAGGGTGAGTAAATAATGGGCTAATTTTCAGTGAACTGTTACTTTAACAAACCCCACTGAATGTCATGCAGCGTTTACACTTTCGCTGTGGACAGAATATCTCCGTTTGTGTCGTGTTAAAACAAGATGTGGGAGTGCAGATTGCTTTTAACAGGAAACATTCTCTTTGTAACTCTACATCTAAACTTATGAAGTAAATGCAGTGACCTTATGTCCAGGTCAATGTAACCACAGAGGCTGAGAGGGTTTTCAGAGGGTAAAATAGGAACATAGTGACCACAAACACTTACTGTATCATCACCCTTTTTGAGACACAAACATCCATTAGAAAAAGCAAAGATGCTTTTAGACAAATGAGGTTCTGTTCCACTGGTCAAGAGTTTAGACACACCTACTCCCTCTTTGAAGTAACCATGACATCAAAATATACTATTCCTATTTTTAATGAAGTATTACAGTGTTTATTATAACGGACTTATCCGTGCACGTCTTTATTTTTTTCATTCACGTTCCCTCTTAATCTTCCCTCTGGAACAGCAGACCTTCTCTGATGATGTCAGTCTGACGGCATGGGTGGAGCCAGAGCCTTTAACCACCCCCCTTCAACTGTCAGTCTGCTGTGAGCTTTGAAACACCTAGTTTTCTAGAGCCAATCAATTTCCAGTGGAAGAACAAGTCACACCCTGTTTCTCTGTTTCAATCTGAATTACACCATAAGTAAAGTCGATTGGACTTTCTGGTTCACACATACTTTAATATATGACTGTTCTCCACATTAGATTATGAGCAGAGAAATCAAAAATTACACAAACTGTCTGTGAATTAGGTCAAAGAAATTAAGTGTCTGTGAGCTTGTTTGCGCTTTAATATGTTGACCTCTGCATCACATGACACACCTGTGACATCAGAGCACAGGAAAGATCAGTGCCCTGTGAGGAGTGACATGTGAGGAGCATGTTAAAGATCATCCTCTGAGCTGAGCAGGTCACTCACCAGATAGACATGATCCTGATCTTGAAAGGCATGCTGGAGCTGAGGGATCCAGGGACCCGTGTTGAGGGCCAAGATGTTTCTCTCCTCCTCAAAGAACGTCACCTACACCAGACGTAAATGAGAACGAAACTCAGCTGTACAAACAACAGCAACAGAATCATTCTGCGAGGCATAAACATACATCAGCAACTATTATTACAACTACTAATATTTATTGTATTTATTTATCTACTTATTACAGGGTCAGTCTCTCTGGAGGAACCTGAGGTCAGATGTCAGGGACCACATGCTGATTCAGTGGCTGCACAGCGCACTAGCAGCGTGCTGTGGAGGATCATCTGATACATCAGCACTTCTGAGAAACAACTGCACTGGATTTGTTTGCCACTTCATGGAATCCAATTTTTGAAAGCAATTTAGACACTTAATGTTGTTTGAGACACTTAGTAGCAAGTAAACAAGAGCTTTACGGGCAGAACTGCGTTATTGTATATTCTGTTTAGTTACTCAGACTTCTCGAGTGACGTGAGAAAATAGACCTGCGTCTATGACGTGTTCCTCACAGGGAACGTTCTCATGTTAGCCAATGTTAGCCAACGTTCTCTCAAAGTTTCCAAAAAATATTATTCTGAAATTGTTAATGGAACGTAACAGAATTAAAAAGTTTGAATAATATTCTTTTAAACAAATCCATAACATTAAGCCAATGTTAAATACTGGACATTTTGAACATTTAAAATACAATTTTAAACATTTTTGTTCCTGAATGGAAATTTTAGGGAAATGTTCTTACAACTTCAGATTGTTAGGGTGGTGTAACCTGATAACCCAGGTTGGCAAGTGTCTCACCTGGTCCTGGGAACGCAGGCAGGTTTTGTCCATGATCTTCATGGCGTAGACGTCTCCAGTAGATCTCTCCTTCACAACCTGAACCTCAGAAAAGTGTCCTCGTCCCACGACCCCCCTCACCTCAAAATCCTTCCTACCAGGAAGCAGTTCCTGAACTTCAGCCACCACCTCAGAGTCTGAGACACACAAAGCATCACCATCACCACATACAAAACAACAGGCAGCTGTGCAGAAGAGGAGAACAAGATTTAAAAGTAAGGTGGGCAATTTCAGAGAAGCTAGCAACAGCAAGCTAACTTTTAAAGTTTAAGATCCCGCCCTCCCTTCATAACGCCTCCTTCAAAACCCATGAATGTATACATAGTTTGACAGGCAAGTAGGACATCCAATCATTGCATTCTGACCAAATGCAATGATTGGATAAACACTATGGGCTCCTGTGCCTTCCACAGAAAATTTATATACCACTTTATTTAGTGATTGCTATCAGGATGTAAAAAGGTTTTCAACTAGCATAACAAAACATGTTTCTGGAAAAACAAAATCACCTGTCCTGCCTTTAAACTAACTTGTCTGTTTGTTTGTTCTAACCAAACATTAAAACACCCATGAACAGCATATTATAAATAAATGCTGCAGAGACAACAGGAGCACAGAAAATTTCAAACAACATGAAGCATCACATGCAGCCCACTTTACCGCAATGTGATGCTTTTGCAGGTGAAATCTTGGCTAGATGTGATTTTGTGCGCTGGGAACGGTTTGGATGGTGAACAGTGAGAATGTTTCATCAGATTGGAATCTGAACGTGAAGGACTGAAGCAGCAGCCGCATCTGGAGCTTTGAAACAGGTCTGAACTTACATTTATTGACAAAGTTGGCCACATGTTTGATCTTCATGAGCTCTGGGGACGTGCATTCCTGATAGAGCAACAGCAGAGCATCAATCAGAGCATCTCTGGTGACTCCAGCAGCATCCGGTGAAGTTCTGCTCTTCCCCTGAACCACCACACACACACACACACACACACACACACCACACACACGTTTTACATCACAATCATCAGATCTGAGCTGTCATCCATCAGTGAAGGAACATCACACCTGCATGCTATATATAACCACACGCTCAAAACACTCATAAGGACCATAATAATAGTGACATCCCAGCTAACAGGGAATGTTTTTAGAACGTTCTCTCCAAGTTCTCTTGAAAGTGTCAAAAATATTCTTGCATTTTTAATGTTATTAGAGAAACGTTTTTACAACCTAAAGTTGTTAGCTGGGAGATTGATTAATCTAACTATTTTGAGATTATCAGTATCTGCCAACAACCACGTCCACTTGGCCGATTATTTTCAAGTTGTCAATAGATAAAGAACTTTTTTTGTCTTTAAAAGGAATTTTCTCAAAAACTGCCGTTATTATCAGGTAAACGTTCAGATAAATGTTTATTTCAATTCATGGTTTGTGTTTGTTTAGTCTGTTCTCTGAATATTAGTTTGTGCTTTTGACTGAACACTTTGTGAGGATAACAGTTAAAGTAATGAAGACATTGAGTGTTAGAAAGCCTGAGAACAGCATGAGTGTGTGTGTGTACCTGCAGAAGCTGATGCAGTCGAGTGCAGCGGCTCGTGATGGAGTCGACCGCCGCCAGGTCTTTAACGCTGCTGTGACCTCCATATTTAAACTTCAGCATCGCTGCAAGACAAACAGCATCAGTATATTCAACACAACCCTGAATACCACGAGTCTCTGATGTTTACCACAGTAGCTGTGTCTCAAATGCTCTAAGAAGCTTACCTGCAGCGTTTTTGGCCTTAAATAGCCAGCTCACTAATAATTGAAACATCTCTCTATATATGTGTGTGTGTGTGTCTGTCTAAATGACAGTTATGCAAGGTTATGTGTGTGTGTGTACTTAAACTTTAGCATATACACACACACACAAATGTTTGTATAGCTCATGTCAATCAATAAGAGCAATACATATTTATTTTCCATGCATTCCATTTGTACTTTCACAAATGAATTGGTCACACGACTGGACTGTCAAGCTGAACTGACAAATAAGAAAAAAACACAAATATACTTTCCCTTGTAACAAAAATATTCATCAATAATCTTGATGTTACAACACCGAGTTCATGTCAATAAACTCTGACATGTGAACTTATGAATATATTATCATCAACGAACTGATAAACTGTCACTCGATAAATACATCAAATTATGTACAAACATCTCACAATATCAGAGCATTGTGCAGCAATGAATACGCTTTTGTGCGCAAGCATTTAGTAAGATATATTTACAATATCTTTAACTTATAAAAACATACAGTATGAGCAACAGCGAGACAGTGTTTATGAATCACGCGCTAAATACCGTTGAGTTCATAACAGTCGCGATCAAAACACTCAACATTTAAACTCAGTGGAGGAAAATGTGATATATACTCACCAAATGTTCATGTGAATGTGCTTGAAGTGTAAAAATGAATGTGAATGTTAAAATAACGTCAGATGAATCGCGTTCAGAGAAACATGACAAACTGCCGCGGAAACCTTCAGCACTTCCTAATGAATTTCAAATTTTGCGCGTTCAGCCCAGCAGCTCATTGGTTCACGGCAGACTGACGTCACATAGTCTCAGCCTAAGCACCTCCCACAGGACCAGTCCCTCGTTTGAATTTTCGCTCATCTGATGGATATTAAAATATTAAGAGATTATTACTGAAAACATGCTCTTTAATTAAAACTGTAATTTAAATGATGTAATATAGTCAATTATAAAACTTCAGTAATCGATAGGGCTAAGTTGGTTATCCCTGAATTCAACATTAAATAAGCGAAGAAATCTTACTGAAATAAGGATTAGTTTATTTTTGAGGTTTGTTAGACTTAAATATTATATAAATATATATATATATATATATGTATACATATATTTAAACAATATACGAAATGTTACATAAATGTTACATTTTAGCTTTACATGTAAACAGGATGTTTATTCTATAATTAAATCATTTTATTTCAGTTTTTCATTTCATTTAAATAATCGTTCACAAAAGTATAATGACTTAAAATAAATAAATAAATAAATAAATTCAAGATCATTTTTTAAACAAAAGATTTTGGAGGAGTTCACGTGAAACAAGCACATCATTTTAATTGAATCATGACTGTTAACAGCAGCTGGACCTCAGACAGACAGTGAAGTGCCCTGAACTAATAGTCAATTTATGCCCATTCAAAGGTCACATTATCACACGCTGACCTATGACCCTGAACATATGACAAACTACAGAGAAAAGCAATGTTTCACAGACTTCTCTTGTTGAGACTCATTGGCTTGTGCAGATCTGGTTTCCGTGGTGATACATGTGAGCACCATGGCAACAGCCTCCCTGAGCTGTGATGGAAAGAGACATGGGAAATTAGAGAGACAGAAAAGATAAAACAGCTGTCTGAATGAGAAACAGTTTAAAATCCCACACGAGACAATATGAGGGCTCATTACAGCTTATAAACATCTGACAGTGAACACAACGCTCTTTAATGAGTTTACTGATGTTGTGAGTCTAAGATCAAGAAATCAATAAATCATCTTGTCTGATCGGAGATATATTTATTATATACAGAAATTACACCCATGCCACAATTGATCTGCAACGATATAGCCACATATTTAGGATTGTGACTGTCTTCAGTTAAACCCAAAACAACGTGTTAAACAGAATGTCATTCAGCTCATTTTCAATGCAGATCTATATTCTACACATTGAGGTTCTTTTTAACATTAAAGTCATACACACTGCTTGAATGCTGTTGGATGTGTTTCTTGTAGGATAGAAATCTTTATCCACTTTCCCAGCTAACAGTTTTAGGTTGTAAGAACATTTCCTTACATTTCCATTAAGTAACAGAAACATTAAAAATGTTATTTTGAAAGTTCTAGAAACGTTTTAAACGTCCCTTTTTAGGACATTGTATTAACGTTATTTCTTTGCTATAAGAACGTTATTCAAACTTTTTAATTCTGTAACTTCAAAAAAGCCTTCAAATAATGTTACTGCAAGAACATTTCTGATAATGTTGGTAAAATTGTTAGAGAACATTTAGCAAACATTGCGAAAACGTTCCCTGGGTTAGCTGGGTGTATTGTATTGAAAAGATAAGCTTGAATATTCTTTGTGTTCTGTGGAGGAAAGGGACACAAATAACAATAGAACTGTGGAGATAATCGGACAGTTCATGTGTCGTGATTTTAAGCATCTTAGTTACACCACAGATATTGTACATTATTCATATTTTATACTGAAGCTGTTTTGGAAGCTTCTCGTGTACGGATGTGGGCCTCAGGAGCAGATGGGGACACTCATCTATGACCTCAGAGGTCACTGCACCAGCAGGGCGACAAACGAGTACATCTGGTGCTAAAGACACCCGAATTTATAATGTACAGTCTGAACAAAACACAAATTCTGTTCAGGAGATCTTACAAATGTCTCCATATGTGTCATGCTCGAACAAATACCGCTAAACCTTTTTCAGAACTAAAAACTTTTGCCTTTCTATATTCAACTTTGAAAATTTGCAGGTTACGTGCTCTTGAAGCATATGAAGTCAAATTAAGTCAAACTGACATTTCTCTGCAAAATGGGACCCGACAGTTCAATTTTAAACCATTATTATTATTATAAGCTTAAATACAGCAAGGAGACCGTGTTTAACACTGATCTGTCATGTACTTGCTCAAATATGACTTGTTCTTTGGCAGATCTTGATCACAGCGGTCTGAATTATGACGTATTAAAGCGACACCTTGTGGTGCAACTGACGAATAACAATTCAATAATTCCGAGGAAAGACAAAAACTCCTTTCTCTTAAAATCTTTATTATCGTTAGATTTGTGATGGAACAATGAATTCATCTTTTCCAGTATACTGTATAACCAGACCATTTCAATGACACACAGAAACGCGCGTGGCCGTGTCCATGCGCGTTGTATCCTGCGTAGGTGCGTCACAGACTTCGACTGAAATAAACACATGAAACAGCACAATGGCGTTTGTTGAGGGTTTACTGCAGGTTCCCGGCGCAGAACTCATACATCTGCTCAAACACAATGATTGAAGCCACGTGTCACTCTCATTACATATGCACGTCATTCGAACAGCAGTCTCCGCCCACATAACCACCAATGGCGTCTGGACCCTCATCTTAAGTGTCTTGAGACACTTGGCATCAAACACAACAGCACTTTTCTTAACTTTTCTCTCTGTCTGGATAACAGGGCAACCTGGAAGCTAAAACCTAAAGATTAGAGGGTTAGTTTAAACAAACATTAAAAAAACTGTCACCATTTACTCACCCTGTCAATAAACCCACATGACATTCCATGTGATGCAGCCAAATTCAACATGCAGAGGTGTGAATCAGATAGACAAGAGGGGACATTTTCTGCCGATACTGAATAACGAGTCAAATAGACTGTTATTATTCTCTTATCATAAGAATAACAGCTGCTGGTCACTATGAAGATCAGTGTGAACGTTCTTCTGCTGGTCCATCAGAAGATGAGGAACATGTAGAGGAACGTGAGGGTGAGTAAATGATAACACAGGTCTTCTGTAACTGTTGCATGTGGGGCATCAGCTCTAACGTTTCTGACTCTTTTCTATATACACATCAGGCCCAACTGTGTCACGGCACAGAGGTTCAACATTTCCTCTGAGCTCTGTAAACACAATCATGTTCAATCAATGGCACAAGATTTACTAAACGCTACCACGTTTGATCGTATATTTTGTTAGTACAAAAATACAATTTGACAAATATGAAAGGGAAAGCAGAAGACAAAACAAGAGTCCCGGGGGAACAGACAGAGCAGCAGAACTCAGAAACCTCTGACAATCACAAGAGCATGTGGGATGCGAGAGGAGAAATCCATGACATTCCTTTGCTTCTCGCTTTTAAAAGTCTTGTGGAAACAGCGCTCAGAGTGTCTTCTGGGAAAGACAAAGGAAAACAAAGTGGGATGAATGCGTCATGACTTCACTTCTGCTAAAACATCTGAGTCCAACCCTGACGGGTTAGTTTAGGGGTGAGTTCTCTGGCTCTCATCAGTTCAGTGTCTCTCTGATGGGTTGGTTTAGGGGTGAGTTTTCTGGCTCTCATCAGTTCAGTGTCTCTCTGATGGGTTGGTTTAGGGGTGAGTTCTCTGGCTCTAATCAGTTCAGTGTTTCTCTGATGGGTTGGTTTAGGGGTGAGTTATCTGGCTCTCATCAGTTCAGTGTCTCTCTGATGGGTTGGTTTAGGGGTGAGTTTTCTGGCTCTCATCAGTTCAGTGTCTCTCTGATGGGTTGGTTGAGGGGTGAGTTTTCTGGCTCTCATCAGTTCAGTGTCTCTCTGATGGGTTGGTTTAGGGGTGAGTTCTCTGGCCCTTGTCAGTTCAGTGTCTCTCTGAGTGTGTGTCGAGTCCAGGACATCAGCAGCACTTCTTCTTGCGTTTGTTGCTCTTGTTGAGTTTGACCACCTCACTTTGCTGCTGCTGCTGCTTGGCCACTGATTCTTTCCGGGATTTCAGTACGAGCTCAGTGATGCAGTTAAACATCTGCCGGACACACACACACACACACACAAACACACACACACACACACACACACACACACAAGTTAGGGTTCTATGCTTTGAGGGGGGGGCCTTTTATACTATACCAACTGTACTCTGTCCCCTAACCCTCACAGAAACCTTTTAGCATGTTTACATTTTCAAAAAAGCAACAGTGTGTTTCATAATCAATTTCCCTTGTGGAGACTGCTGGCTGGTCCCCACACTGTATGTGTGTGTGACTTAAACCATCCTTGTGGGGACATTTTTGTCATACACTGAACATCGGTACCGCAGCTTTAATGCAACCACAATAAACTCCACAAAAACAGAAGCAAAACTTAAAGGCAGACGATATTATTTCCAAAAACATGTTCTGTTATGCTAGTTGAAAGTCTCTTCACATCCTGTTAGCAATCACTAAGCAAGTGGTCTAATATATTTATATAATACATATCTACTGTGGAAGACGCAGGACCATAAAAGCGGTCCGAATGCAATGACAGAACGTCAAACATGCCTGTCAAATAATGTGTGTGTTCATGTGTTGGAGAAGGTATGGCTTTGGAGGGCGGGATCTTATGCTTTCAAAGCTGGTGTCCTCTCTGAAACTGCTACCTCACCTTCAGAGAGCTGATGGTTGTAATGACTTCTGAACAAGTCATTTATTCAGGTTACTTTCAGTCAATGTTGTGAATGGACTGGAGATGATGTTTTGGGTCACGTCACATCTGAAGGTCACTTACATCTTCCACATTGATGTTGTCTTTGGCACTGGTCTCGAACAGCCGAATTCCCATCTGCTCTGCAAACTTCTGCGCATCGCTGGTCTCCACCACTTTAGAGGCGGGGTCATCGTTCTTATTACCCACTGAACCCAGATCAGAGTAAACCACCATTAAACAAACACAGCCCCAGAAACACTGTACAGCAACATTTCTAACGTGCTTCAAACTCACCTAATATTCGACAAACATCGTCACAGTTCTGATTGATTTCATGTAGCCAGCGTTTAACGTTCACAAACGACTCGGCGCTGGTGACATCATAAACCACAATAACCCCATGCGTGCCTCTGTAATACCTGAAAGAGATCACATGACACAAGCACAATGACAACAAGAGTCTAAAGGTTTATTTATTTACCATTTCAACACAATGAAAGTCCTGGTCTAAGATCAGCCTCCACCTGCCTCACTGATACAAGGTAAATACTCGGAGCAAAACACTCCCTAACACACCCTAATGTAGCACAAAGCTGCCTGAACAGAATCACACAAAACCCTTGCATGTTTATTAAATATTTTGTTGATTTGATAATGCTTTTAACCATAATAAGAGTGTCGAACTGTCACGGCTGTTTAAATTCACCACCAAATTAAAACACACTATTCTTATTTGTTATGGAATTTTGCAGTGTTTATTATAGAAGATTTATCTGTCACCAATGAACACAAATCAATAAAATGACTGAGAGAGAAAAGTAAACGTGACTGTTGTGATGTTGTGGGACTGAGGGGACACTGCTGTGCCCTTTCTAACAGGTTCTGAGTGATTTTTAACACTATAGTGTGTCATACGGTTTTCTGTGGGGTTGCTTATATGCCAGTGGAAACAGCCTTGAGTCTGTCTGATATTCTGAGCTCTTCCTTAAGTGTCGTCTGTTAGATATTTCAGAATTTCCTGTGACTCAGATGGTTGCCTGAGATAACCTCGAAAAACCAACTTCACTCTATTTATTTTCTTATTTAAAGACAACTGACATCGCTAATGAGCCACAGAACAAACAGAGAGAGAGAGGGAGAGAGAGAGCGAGAGAAAGAGCGAGAGAGAGAGAGAGAGAGAGGGGGAGAGAGAGAGAGAGCAGTCAGTCAGCAGTCTGTCAGCAGGTTTAAAGGTTGTTACATTTTTCTTATAACCAGTAACAGCTGAAATTCACTTACTTTAATAAGAGGCATCACCAGTGTGCCCAACATACCAGTTAACATCAACAACAACAGTCTGAACACGTCTGCCATAATTAACTCAACACAGCTTGTGTTTCCCCGGGAAACACAACAAACCATGAGATCATCTTCAGTATCGAGCAAAATACATACAAATAATCTCAGCACACCTGTCAGGAACATGTGCAGGTCACATTTCTCTCCAATAAAAAAACACTTATTTTACTTAAAGCTGCAATGCGTAACTTCTGTCTCTCTGTCGCCATCTCTGTTCAAACATAACACTGCAGGCCACTTTATGTACTTGTCTTTACTTCTGTTGAAGTCAAATGAAACCACACTGACATTTCCTGCCAAACTGTTTTTGTGGCTTAATTACGAAAAGGAACAATTGACTTCAAAGCTTTAACGTCCATGTTTCAATCTTCATGCTGCTTCTAATATGACGTTAATATTAAAGATTGAACTCTTGCTTTCTAAACTGTAAAGATCATTAGTTAATCCAGTGAAGCATCAGCTCTCAGTGTGTTTATGAAGGCTGTCAGACGGAAGGCGGCTTGATCTTGTGGTCTTCATGCAGACTGAAAGAGGAAATGAGACACTCTGAAAGCTGCTGTGCTTCCATGTGTCTGTCTGAGATCACAGCTGTACTGACTGCAGGTGTACAGCTCTCAAATCACCACCACCACTTCACACATGTATAGCAATACAATTCATTATAGTTTCAAGCTGTAATCCAAACGCCGCGCTTCTCTACCGCCATTTCTGCTGTAAGAACAAGCTACAAGCGCTGCACCACCTAAAGGACCCGGACATGTGGTATACAGTAGTGTTGTTTTTACTATAAATGGGTATTTATGACAAATTGTGACTCAAACTTACCGTTGCAAATTGTTGCAAAATCGTTTGCTCAATACCTGATTTACCTCGTTCATTTTTAACCAAAAAGTTATGCATTGCAGCTTCAAGAAATGCTGATGACGTCGTCATTTAAACAGCCAACATTAAACTACATATTTAATTAAAAAAACCTTACAGAATTACAAAACGTTTTAATAACGCTTTAATAACCAAACAGTAACATTTTTATATTGTCTAAAAACGGTGTTTTGAACGTTTCTAAAACGTTTCAAATAACGTCATTATTGTTCTTATTACTTGATGGAAACATCGGGGAAACTGAAACTGTTAGCTGTGCGCGCTACCATGCAGAAGGATCGTGTGCAATCTCCTGAATGCAGTAACAATGACCTGATCCCGCAGTTTTTGCTCGCAACTAAACAAATTAAACTGCCGACCTGCATAAACCGACGATTATAAAACAGCACAGACAAAACGTTCTTCACCTCAATAACGTCGTTAAAATAAACAACATGCACATTTAGGACAGCAGTTGTTGTGACTCACGTTGACGTGATTGTTCGGAATCTCTCCTGTCCAGCTGTGTCCCAAATCTGCAACTTGACTTTCTCCCCGTTTATTTCCACTGTCCGAATTTTAAAGTCCACACCGATGGTGGTGATGTAGCTTCCTGAAACACACAAACCGCCATGAATCTCATCCAAGACTCCTGGATAACAGCTGAATATGCAGAAAGACCAACCGCAAGTCTGCTGGTAATAACAGATTACATAACAACAACATTCAAACGACAACATAAACAATAAATGTGTGCATGACTTACAAAACTCTTTTTCAGCATGTGTTCATAATCAGTGTTTGTGAAAGTAGTGTAGATTCTATAAACATGAAGACTTTGTGCTTTATTTCACAGTTAAAGAGACAGTTCGCCCAAAAATGAATCATTTACTCGCCCTCGTGTCATTCCAAGCCTATATGACCTTTTTCTTCCAAGGAACACAAAAGAAGATATTTTTAGAAATGTCTCAGTGATTTTGTGTCCATACAATGGAAGTCAATTGGTGCCACTGTTGTTTGGTTACCAACATACCTCAAAATATCTTCTTTTGTGTTCCTCTGAAGAAAATAAAATCATACAGGTTTGGAACGACAGGAGGGTGAGTAAATAATGGCAAAGGTTTCATTTTTGGATAGACTATCCCATTAAAGCACGTTTAAAAAGTGAGTGCGCTGCTGTACCTGAAAATGTGTTGTCAGCAAACCTCAGCAATAAACTGCTTTTGCCCACACCTGTGGAAAGACAGACAGACAGACAGACTAGTTACAGCTTCACACTGAAATAAACATTTACAGAAGTTTCCTTCCGTTACACACAAGCTTATAAGACCATAAACAGACAGACACAACTACAACTACCATCATGTCTGTCGTCAACAGCTCAAGAAGATGCAAATAAACACTTGATCACAAGTAACAGGTAAAGCCTCTAATTGATAACGATGCAATTGATGACTTATAACTGTAATCTAGTTTGTGTAAACCCGCATTTAACCCCAGACAAAACAACTAATATAGCAGGGAAACAGAGAATGAATGAAGATCATGTTAACAGTTCACTTTATAAATATATATGTATATGTGAACATATAAAGTCACCACAGACACGTGAAAAATGATGAACTCTAAAATCTCTCTTGATTTGCTCGTCACAGAAGCAGCGCTGCAAAAACAGCCCTGAAGTAACTAAATCTAAACTCTACTGAGGTGTGTAACAACACGCTGTCTGTGTGCTGTGTAAGGTCAGCGTGTAAACTCCATCTCTAGTCGTTGCATTAATCGGAAGAGTCGCTAGAAGCGGGTCGAGGCCTGTTTCCCGTCCCGCAGCCTCGGTGTTTCCTTACCGCTGTCCCCAATGATGAGCAGCTTGAAGAGGTAATCATAGTCCCGCGCCATGACCCCCGACCCGCCGCGCTCCGCACACAGAGCCCGAAGCTGAACCGAACCCTCCTCCTCCTTTCCCGGCGGCTGTGGACGTGTTTTTACGTCTCGGCGGGTTTATTTGGTGAAGGTTTGTGATGTACCTCAGTGTCACACACCCATCACTTCTCGCAGCGGATCTGCTGCTGCTCACAGCCGCTCAAACGAACCCCGCCCACAGCAGCGCGTGACGTCATGACGCACGGCGCAGCAGCCGCAGTGCAGCGGATCGTCCAGCAGGAGTCCACGGGAAACATGCGCAGTGAGTGTTTAACAGAAATAATCCGCTGTAATAATAAATAATATATAATAATAATAAACTTATCCGCTGAAAAAGTTACTGTTCATTTGAAATTACTTTAAATTACAATGAATTAAAATGTACTTGCATTACATACTGTTTATACTATACTTTTTAGGCAACTCTGATTAAAACAATGTTGATTTTCAATCTACGTTTATGCACGTTTATGTTTGCAGCTTGTTACAGGTAATGTTAAATTTAGGTTAATCTTGTTTTTTGTCTGTTGATTGCACATGCATCAGACAGTGGTGGTAAAGCGCTGCACATTATCGCTTACAGTAACGTGGCTTATTGAGTTGTTTATGTTTTCAGTAGCTTTTTAAAGGATGTTCTTAATGTAATGTAAAGTGTTTACATTTTTATTAAATAATGCTAATGAAGCTATGCTTCATTGGTAAACTGTTCTATGTTCGACACGAATTCTAAGGTTTAAAAATGTTACGATTTTAAAAGAGTTACATTTCTATTGTCCACAAAGTTTTTAAACAATTAGCCATGAGTAATGCAATTACTTTTTAGACTGTGCAATGAATGAACAATTTAATTACAACGTTGACAATTAGTAATGATTTAGCAATTTAGTAATGAATTACTTTTCTGAAGTAACTTTAACATTTTACACCAAGAGAACATTATTTAAACGAAATCCAGCACATACAAACACATTGTTCTCTAGATATAAGTATATCTATTGATATCCTTCAAGACAAGACAAAAGAGCGCCACCTGGAGGAAGAATAACTACAGGTAAGTTACTAAACTACGTTTATATATCGTTAATGTTGTGTTATATATTGTGTATACATACATCACATTTATATTGTGTATGTTATTGTTCATCTTTATCTGACCGATTTATTCTGTTGCATTAACAGAAGTCAAATTGAGCATAAATGTTCAGTGTCTTTAGCTCACTAGAGTTCAGACGGAGATAGTGATACTCCCAAACACACTTATACATCTTATATATCTTGAAACAAATCCAAATATTGTGTTTATGTGCCGTTCACTATTAAAATGTTCCTGTACAATGATATCTGTGTACGCGAGACGCTCACACGACAAGCACTGACAGATCCAAACAAAATTATGCATTATGTACCGCAACGAGAAAGTTTGGCATCACTAACATGCACAGATCTGAAAACACAGACACACTTTGTAGTGCATATACAACTGTAACCATTCTGTACTAACTGTCAAAATCACAATGAAAGTGTAATTATGAAAAAATGATGCAATAAAAAGAAACAGGAAGCAGGCGTTTCCTTTCATTAAAACAGTGTGGAAAGAGTGAAGTAAAAACACGAGTGTGAAGCACTCAAAACAGCTCAAAAACTTGATGAGTCATCACAACTCACACCCATCATGTAATACACACACGTCTGCTGTTTTAATATACTATTGTGTGATAAACATGGATTTTATTGAATGTTTGTGTGATATGATTTTACATGTAATTATCTGGCAGATGCTTTTATTCAAAGTGACTTACAGCGCATTCAAGTTATACATTTTACCTGTGTGTGTGTTCCCTGGAATCAAACCCACAACCTTTGCGCTGCTAACACGATACTCCATCAGTTGAGCTACAGGAACACCTTTTATATTTTAAATCAATAAATATCAAAGCAATTCCAAACGAATCATTCAGACTGATTGGTGAACGAGTCATTGAGTTATAAGAGCTGTTTGAAGCAATGAAGCAATGAGGAAGTTTAACACAAGAGGAAACATCCTCCCATTAAACAAGAGCAGACTACCGCAACTATACAGAAAACTGTATATGAGGTATATATATGAGGTGTTTTTATTCGATCAAATATTACTTTCATTATCATTGTATTTTTGCATATATAAAGCACACATCAATTCACTGTTTCCTTCTGGCAATTATAAACAAATTCTCAAATTTGTACTGGTGTAATTAAACAATGTCTTCTGATATTAAAAAATATGAATCAAATCAACATATCAACATATTGGTTACACGCGTGTAACAAAACAAATTTAGAATACAATGTGATTGTATTCACAGACGTGTCTTCTTCATGGCACCAAACATCCCATAATGCTTCATCTGTACTGATATTAAATATCACTGATATTAAATATCAGTGTGTCATTCATTGATCTCCTCTATCCTGTAAAAAAAGAAAAAATAAATCAATTGTTAAATCGACTGCAATAAATTTTTTGGCCAATTAAAAAGTAAGGTGGGGAATTTCGGAGAGGCTAGCACTAGCGAGCTAGCTTTGAAAGCATATGATCCCGCCCTTCATTCAGAGCGCCCTCCAAAGCCACGCCTCCTTCAACACGTACATGCAAATATAGTTTGCATCCTATAATTGCCCACGGACTAAACGCAATGATCGGTCGAACATTTTATCACCTACCCTGTCTTTAAAGAAAATACAACACGAATGATATATAAAAATGTTTGAAAACCAAATTAATAATTGAACTTTTTTTACTATGGTAAACAAACACACTTCACGACAACAGGTCAACAGGTCAGTGCTGAAATCTAGTGGAAACACTGACATGTTGCAACACCTCTCATGCAAGCGAAGTGTTGCAAACCACAGTCTGAACTCAAACCCTCACAGACACTCAGTGGTCAGCAGCAGAAGTGCACAAGACACTTCCTGAATCCTGTCGGCTGGTTGAGGTAATACAATGTCATGACTTTTCTACTTTCAACATAGTTCTTTGCATTAACCTGTAAAGAGCTTTAAAATGATACCAGGTCTTTAGTATAATAATAATAATACACAATAGAAATGCATGTATCTCTTGGTATTATCAGATACCAAAACCGCAAGGCTTCCTTCACTAGCTCTATTCCTCTGTATCTAACTTCCTGTTGCTGAATCTGACCAGTCATGCCCTCCGAACGGCAGGGCCAGAGTTACTGGCTAAAAAATATCCCACACAGCTGCGTACGACCATTGAGAGTATCTGAGGTAAATATGTTTAAACAGCGAGAGAAACTGTGAGTAACCTTAAGAAAAATGTGCAGCTTAGGGACTCAAATTATAGTTGTGTTGAAATTATGGTTTCTATTTGAAGTGAATCATTTAGACTGAAAAACAGTTTCATTGTTTATTTTCACAACATATTGAGAAAACATTTGTTTTCCAAGGTTTCTCAAAAGATTAGTTCATTAGTTCCTCAAAAGAGTGTTTCCACTGTTTAACCAGTGAATTTCAGTGACTTTTACAATTGCAACATAACTGAACAGAGAGGACAAACGAGCCCAATAAGAGCAATGAAATATTGTCAAGCTGAGTAAAGATAGAAAGCAAGCATACCCAGCTAGAGATTTTAAGTTTTTAAAGGATTTTATGTCCCCTGTTAGTTGGGTATTCACTGTGTAATTTCCATCATTTTAAATTCCCAGACACTTCCAGGCTTGTACTAACCATAGAAAAACATCAACTCTGCTGGTGTGTATGTTGTGGTTTAAAGAATTGTGTACCTGCGGTCTAGAGGAGAGCACAGGAGCGAGGCTCTCTGAAGGGGTTACTGCCCGCTGGCACCCCGACCAGCAGGCCATCCTTGCTGGCATTCTGGAGGCAGTACTGCTGTAGATCAGCCGCAGCCTGAGAAACCTTATGATGATAATAAAACTGATTCTCAGATGGTTTTGCTTCAGCTTTGACACTGGAGAAGACGTTCTGGTCATACTCCATTTTACCACTATTACCACTACACTAATGAGGTCACACCACCTGTCCATGTTGCCATTTATTTGTGTAGCTTCTACCAAGTGCTCATTACTATATTACTATATATCTATATATCTTTATTTATAATATATATACATTTATATATCTTTATAATCAGCCATTTTCATCTGTATCATATTTTAGGGTCTTTGAGCATTAACATATTCTAAACATCCACACGGTGAATTCTTTCTGCTGTTTATGTTTATGGTTAAACTTCAACTTTGAAACAAGTATTTATAAATAAACTGGTAGATACACACTGTCAGAAAAACCGAGTCCATAATTTGTTTATTTCTCACACGGGCAGGATAAACAAATGTTGCCATCTTATATGCAAACACATATTCTAATACTACATACAATATTTGTATTAAAAATGTTACTTTGCCTACCAACACACTGGTTTTCTTGTTGAAGAAAATGAGGTTTTGCATTTTTAGGTTATTTACACTTACTTTGATTCTCTCCAGACTGGCTTCCAGTTTGAGCTGCTCAACGGCTCGTCTCATGCTGGTCAGGTTTGAAGGCATGGTTCCTCAGTGTGAAATATTACCAGGATAAATATACAGTCTAACATGAAGATGTTACGTGTGTGTGAGTCTGACTCGATGTTGAACTCCGTTTACAAATGAAGGGGGCGGCTTACGTGGGCGTGGCTTTGAGCGCTGGGTATTATCTTAAATATGGGATGGGTGTGTCCATAACCATGCGCGGCGCTATGGGTGTGCACCCGGGACCTAAATAGTACAACCATGTTATTTTGTCTTTATGACTAAATTATGCTTTTTATAAACTTTCCTCTTTTACCGTGAATCCTGCGCTAGCGAGCGTCAGAACGATTCCGACGTGTAAATATAGCTTTGTAGATCAGGCTTGTTGACTTTATGGAAAAATGTTAAACGTTCTCCCATTTGTAAGTCGTATTGGATAAAACCGTCTGCTAAATGAATACTTAAAGTCATTCAGAGTAGCTTGCGATAGATAAACACCCCGCTTAATGATAAGTTTGAAGTTTAAGTTTAGTTTTGTGAAACTGCCACCCGACTATGGAAAAGCGGAGGGGACAAACATTTAAGCCCGTTTTAAAGTAAACTGTGTTACTTACATTTAGTGGGGTTTAGTTTTATTCTATTAATTGTATGTACTCTATAATAGATATATAATAAAGGGTGAGGAATTAAAGTACAAAAATAAAGTTGAAATAGGTACGAGAATAAGAAAGGGTCCTGGGGAACAAGCGTGTTTGGAGATAACGTGTGTTGTAAATAAAAGTGAGAACTCTTTAGGAGCAACTATCAGACGAGCTTAATGTTGTACAGTAAAACATAACCTTTATGTGATTATTGCTTTTATATACCATTCTTAATTTTTATTACTTTATATACTACTCCCTGGTCATTTCAATTAACTGATATAACGGTATATTAAAGCGAATTATATTATTTTATATGAATATGGTTCTTTTTTAATAGTTTGATTCAGCTGCATCTTGTTGGATTTTTTTGAGCGGTTGCAACTTTTATTATGAAAGCATTTCCGTTTAGACTGTCGTCACAATAGCGCTTTTCACGCGGCTTTGTTGCGTATCTTTCCTTATTGCGTCTCTGTTCAGCATTAATCAATAGATTTATCGACAAAGAGTATTAACTGAAGTTAAACGTTTGTGGTCGTCATGACACTTGTGTCACCATGGCAATGGTGCTGATTTTCATGGAAACAGGCTGACGATAATTTTGGTTAATTTAATCGGTTTTTAATCAATAAACATGACACGAATGTTCATCTGTGTCGTTTATGATCAACGTTTAAGTCTGACACGTTTTTAAAACGTTCCACTCACAACTTAAGAATAACATTTTTGAACATTTGGATATAACATTAAATAACGTAACGATATGTAAAACGACAATGTAAAAATGTTCTACTAATGTTACTACAGGAACGTTTTTAATAACGTTTAAGAACTTTTAGAGAACATTAGCCAACATCCTAAGAACGTTCACTGTTAGCTGGGATGCAGTGCTCGTCATTTACTCAACCCCATATCATTCCAAACCTTTTCACAAAAAATGATATTTTGAAGAATGTTGGTAACCAAACAACACTGGCATCCATTGAATTCTATTGTATAGACACAAAACCACTGAGCAGTTTCTGCTTTTGTGTTCCTCAGAAGAAAAATGTCCAATATGTTTGAAATGATATGAGGGTGAGTAAATGATGAGCACCACAGCCCAGCTAACAGGAAATGTTCTCACAACACTGGCTAACGCTCTTCAACGATTGCTTTATCACAGTAGTCACATGACTGTTGCCCTTTTATCTCAAAGCAGAATGACTTCATAAGATTTTGTCTAAACCTAGTTATTTTTTCAACAAGCTTCTCAGACTATAGTAATAAAAATAAATCATAAATGTTCACTGTGTACAGAATGATGAGGTTTAGAAGATATGGAAACCGTTTCTGTAGCTCAGTTGGTAGTGCATTGTGCTATAAGCTCAAAGCTCACATGCACTGATGAAAACACAAAAAGCTTTGGATTAAAGCATCTGCTGAATGTATAAATATAACGAAGGTTTAAAATATATTCGTTTATTCTTTTATTCATTTTGGTGTCACGCATTTTCAAAACACTTTTTTTTTTATATTCTTCCATGGTTAAAGTTTGAACAAATATTCTGTGTCTTAATCATGTTTATCTTAATCATCATGTTTATTTGACCATTTTCTTTCAAACCTGGAGGTGGTTACACCAACTTCCCCATTATAAAATTAAACCCCATTACCAAAAACATGAATCGCAGGAGAGGTAAATACTGCCTCAGCTACCTGCACAGACCTAGAAAAAACAATGACCCAAAATCACAAACGCTTTAGATTTTAAAGCAAAAAACATTTTAATCTCCAGTTTGCACAACATCACATTGTTTCATTGTGGAATTAAAAGACACAGAACTAATGATTATTCTGTATGAAACATTTATTTTGTTATTTCAGTAGATGCCAAATTTTAAATAAATAACTTTTGTATGTGACGTGACATTTACTCAGGCCCGCCCACCAACCCCAACTACCCTCCCCTCTAACTGCCCCTTATAGAACCCCAGTTAAACTGCCTGACAACAGCAGCATCGAGCCTCAAACCAGGCTGACTAAATCTCCACCTGAGTGAAGAAAACAAAAAAACAAAACTCTCTAACACTCGACATGTCTTTCCAGAAGAGATACGTGGCTTTACGGTCACCCCCATAATCTACATTTTCTTACAAAAATGTTCAGGAAGTCCATTATGTACACCTGTGCCACATCACAAGAGGCGAGGGCATCAAAAAACTTAAATGAGAGTCAAGATGGAATCAATCTACAATTCATCTTTATCACTCTGTTCGTCACCCTCTTCTGGTGGAGGACCGCCTGCGCTGCCATAGAGCTTGCTTACGATGGGCTGAACCACCTCCTCAAGTTCTTTTTTCTTGGCCTGGAAGTCTTCAAGATCTGCATCCTGGTGAGACTCTAACCACTCAATCTTCTCCTCAACTGCCTTCTCAATTGCCTCCTTATCTTCAGAGGACAACTTGCCTCCCAGCTTCTCCTTGTCACCGATCTGGTTCTTCAGAGAGTAAGCGTAACTCTCCAACTCGTTGCGGGAATCAATGCGCTCCTTCAGCTTCTTGTCCTCGTCGGCAAAGCGTTCAGCTTCGTTGACCATGCGCTCGATGTCTTCGGGCGTCAGGCGGTTCTGGTCGTTGGTGATGGTGATCTTGTTTTTATTGCCTGTGCCTTTGTCCTCAGCTGTGACTCGAAGGATTCCATTTACGTCAATTTCAAAGGTGACCTCAATTTGAGGAACACCTCGGGGAGCAGGGGGGATACCGGTCAAGTCAAAGGTTCCCAGAAGATGGTTATCCTTGGTCAGAGGACGCTCACCTAGAAGACCACAGAAAAGCAACATGAGAACTTAGACATCAGATTTGGCAATGTGGCAAAATAAAAAGCATAGACGTTCTCTTAACGGTTTCTGAAGAAGAAATCGTTTGCTTACCCTCATAAACTTTGATGGTCACAGTTGGCTGGTTGTCAGAAGCAGTGGAGAAGATCTGGGACTTCTTGGTTGGCACAACTGTGTTCCTAGGAATGAGTTTGGTCATCACTCCTCCAACGGTCTCAATACCCAAGGTCAAGGGGCACACATCCAGAAGCACAAGGTCACCTTTAAAGCAGAATCAAATTATAAACCTTCTTGCAAGAGATATAATCATTGGAAATCCAATATAATCATATTGGATTATGATTTTATATATATATATATATATATATATATATATCTTTATCTATATAAAAAAATCATAATCATCCAAATATAGACTCACCTGTATCCTCTTCTCCGGAGAGCACTCCAGCCTGTACAGCAGCTCCATAAGCTACAGCCTCATCAGGGTTGATTCCTCTGGATGGCTCCTTGCCATTGAAAAACTCTTTCACGAGCTGCTGGATCTTTGGGATACGAGTGGAGCCGCCAACCAGAACGATCTCATCAATGTCGGACTTCTTCAGGTCAGAATCTTCCAGAACTTTCTGAACGGGTTTCATGGTGGAGCGGAATAAGTCCTGTCAAGGCAAAAATGAATTGTTATTTTTCTAGAACCAAAACTCAAATTAGGTTAACTGCAACAATGCAGATAAACTCATACCATGTTGAGCTCCTCAAACTTGGCACGGGTCAGGGTCTCAGAGAAGTCTTCACCCTCAAAGAAGGACTCGATCTCAATTCGTGCCTGGTGCTGGGCGGAGAGGGCTCTCTTTGCCTTCTCGACCTCACGACGGAGCTTCTGCACGGCACGGTTGTCCTTGCGCACGTCCTTTCCAGTCTTCTTCTTGTACAGCTTGATGAAATGCTCCATGACACGCTGATCAAAGTCTTCACCGCCCAGATGAGTGTCTCCATTGGTGGCCACCACCTCAAACACACCGTTGTCGATGGTCAGCAGAGAGACGTCAAAGGTGCCACCACCCAGATCAAACACCAGGATGTTCTTCTCATCCACTTTTTTGTCCAGACCATAGGCAATGGCGGCAGCAGTTCTGTGAAAGCAACAAGATGTTGATCAACCTCAAGATGCCTTTAAATATCCACCTGTTCAAATGACCTGCTCAGGAAGTGATGGACTTACGGCTCATTTATGATCCTCATGACGTTCAGACCAGCGATGGTTCCAGCATCTTTGGTGGCCTGGCGCTGGGCATCATTAAAGTAAGCAGGCACAGTGACCACAGCGTGCGTGACCTTCAATAAAGGATGTTAAATGTTAAGTTCTACTGCAACAGAGAGCAGGTTTGGTTGTCAAAATCTGCATGTGTACAGTTAAGACTTTACCTTCTTTCCCAGGTAAGCCTCTGCAGTTTCCTTCATCTTAGTCAGCACCATAGCAGAGATCTCCTCGGGTGCAAACGTCTTCATCTGACCGGATCCGATATCTAACTGGATGTGAGGTTTGTTCTTCTTCTCAATGACCTGGAAGGACACAGGACAGGTGTTCAGCATCCCACTTTCAAAACATGTAAAAATATCATGCATACAATTCAAATACAGGTAATATGCTCATGTACCTTAAATGGAAAGTATTTAATATCGTGCTGCACAGAAGTGTCGCCCCACGTACGGCCGATCATCCTCTTCGCATCGAACACCGTGTTTTCAGGGTTGGAGGTCAGCTGGTTCTTCGCAGCATCTCCGATGAGACGCTCACCTTCAGTGGTGAAAGCCACATAGGATGGAGTGATGCGGTTTCCTTGGTCATTGGCGATGATCTCAACACGGCCGTTCTTAAAGACTCCCACGCTGATTGTAAAAAAAAATGCAAGAAGTTCAGTACATTGTTATAGAGATTACAATTTCTATCTGAGAAAATGTTTCACACCAGAGAATAACGAGAAAAACATACATAGAAAGCTCCATCCCAGCTAACAATTTTAGGTGGTAAGAAAATTTTAGGGAAACATTCATTAAGTAACACAAAGAGGTTAAAAATGTTTTAGGACTGTGAATGGTAGCCAACATTCGGAGGATGTTCCCTGTTAGCTGGGATGACTGTTCTGTAACTTTATACACATTTTTCCAAGGCTGGAAATGCAGGAGACTATTGAAGTTAGAAATCCTGCATGTCCCAAATCATTCTCACCATGAGTAGGTCGTCCCGAGATCTATTCCAATCACAGTCCCAAAACTTTCTTTCTTGTCGTCCTCCTGGGCAAACACGCTGCCGGCCACCAGCAGGAACAGGCAAAGCAGTCTCATGTTGATCTGATGATCTGTCAGACTCTTTCTGTACAAGGAATAAACATTTACAATCAGTGATTAGAGCAACTATATAATGCATTTACTCAAAAATTCACCAAAAAACGCCAGATCCCAAACCTTTTTAAATAATAACTCTTAAAAAGACATTTTCATACAAATAATACAAAACGTACAATATTTTAACAAATAATCTAAAACAGCTATACAGATCAATGACTTAACCAGCGTACTAGTTACTACACCACTATGAATAACTGGTCTTAGTTCAACCTCGTGGGTTCATCATCATCATCAAACGCGCTTTTATACTATTGACTCTAATATTAAAATTATTCCACATGTTTACTTGTACATTTACAATCCTTCAGATTTTCAAGCATTTAAAGTCTATTCACGAAGGGAAATGGGGGAAGTAACGGTCCTTCTCTTCTTGCTTTACCGGTTAGAGACTACAAATGAATGAACGATTACAAATAAAAAACACGATTCTTGCAAATAGAAAATATTTAACACATAAATATGTATAATCGTTTCTTCTGTAAACCACCCAACAGTAAGATACCGTGCCTCAACAAAATCCATCCAACACCATTTTAATTTGAATATTACATGTAAACGACTGCGCAACAAAACAATTCTTATATTTCCAAGAGTTAAATGGTACGATTCTTACCTAATAATTGAAGTATTGAGTAAATAACGCGAAGGGCGTAGGCTGCGCACTGACTGTATGTCTCTATATTTCTCCTGTCGTCTCTCTGTGTGAAGTGTAACGCATGGCGCTGCGCTCGCCGTATATAAGCCGTCACCGCTTCCCCGTCGTGGAGCCTCGCCATTGGTCCGAGAACAGCTCGTTGGAAGGCGCTGATTGGCGGAGCGATGCACGCTGGCTCGCGCTGATTCGTACACGTCCCGGCGGAGGATACGTCACGAGATGAGGCCAGCCGTAATGATTTCATTGGCTTGCGGGAGCGTCAGTTTCGGGGTGGGGGAGGGGCGGAGAGATGCCGCATGCGAACGAGGCCAAAAAATGATGTTTCAAAGGATATTTTTATAAGAAATATAGACCGACATTTCTGATGAAACCCCTGAGTTTACATATTTGCTCGTTCATTGAGTTTAATAAGAGCCGGTGATTGTACTGTGGTGTAAACGAAGCAGATCAAAGAACTTGTGCTGTGAGACATGCAATATATTTACACGATTATCATACAGCTGCCCATCACATACACTCACATGATGTAATACAGATGTAAACATTTGTACGTGTAATCTATGTTTCTCTGGAAAATGTTAAAGTCAATCCAATGACTTCACTTGTCAGCAAACAATGTCATCTTATGCCAATAACGTTTAATAGTGTTTTGTTAGTATTTTGTACTTTATTATGTACAATATAGTTAATGATTTCTTATGGGTATATAAAACCATATTAATCATGTCTTTACAGTGTTTGATAATAGCTGATTCCTTTAAAGGCAGATTATTATTGAAAACTGTTATATAATGTACTCACTACTAATATGAAACTGTATTTGCCTAATCTGGGTTGTGACAACAAATCTGGTCAAATAAACCTCATACTAGCTGACCAGAACATTGTAAAAACACACAGTTAACCCGGTCTTCAGTACAGCTACATCTGACAGAGAAACTGAAACACACTCATGAAAACACAACACATAAACTGTGTATTATCTGCTCTTCAGTTACAATTGTTTGAGTTGCCAAATGGTGAGACAGAATCAGGACATAAAGAGGTGTCAGTGAAGTTCTCACACTTTAGATGCTTCACTAAAAATGTTACGATGTTTATTGATCAGCATGAATCCCACAACAGACAGTCTGACCCACAGAGAAATCTGATTTGAGACAGATAAACAGGCTCTTTAAACTGTGGCAATGACAAATGATAAGATCTGGTCTTTTTAATAAAGCATTTAATATGCGTAAGACAGTGCTTGTACAATACTGTATACACATGTAAAGTGGATTAAACAAGTTCTTCCTGATCAATATCATGACTCTTTAACAGACTAGTAATCAAAGCAATTCTTTAGCTATGACCATATTCACAGTAAAGCATTTTACCTGATCACTTACTGACAGTTTAACTGTGTCATCATGTTAAATGAATTCATCTTTAATAATGACATTTGTCACAAATAACTTGACTAAAGTTACTAAATTACAATACATTACATTTACATGACTGTTGAGCTGTTATGAAAGCAGAACTAACATACTGTACAAAACAACCATTCATTTATTGACAGATGTGCAACAAGACATCGTTTCATTCATCAGAACAAAAACACTTCAGTGATTCAGTTTATGAAGCAGAGACATGAGATGCAGATTGATCCAAGTACCATCTGTAAGTCTAACGGAAACGTTGAGAAGTTCACATGTGTATTACATCTAATCAATAAAGATCCAGTCTATTTCTTTGAGTTACATGAGCTGAAAATCTTGCAGTGGAGATAGGCGAGCTTCTCTGCATGCGAGCGTCGCAGCAGTGGAAACCACTCCCAGTGGGGCAACTCCACCACTCTGTATCCCGCAAGCGTCAGCTGCCTCCTTTTCAGTGCATGTAACCCAAGCAACTGGTGACTGTTGTAACAATACTGGTTCCTGTTTGTCACCTGAATGGCAAGTCGTTCGACAGACGGTTTAGAATTGTCCGTGTGAGATGAGCCTGTCCCAGATTTGGTCAATGCCATCACGAGGTCATCGGTCAGATCCACACCCACATTGAAGATACTCTCTCTCTCATGGACCGGTTCAGCTCTGTGAAGCTGTGGGTTCTGAAGTGACTTGTCAGGATGATTCACTGGAATCTTTCTGGATTTGGTGAGTTGAGCTAGTAGGTCGTCAGTTAGAGACACACCAGAGAGTTTTTCTTCCCAGTCTTTGGACCAGGCAGAGCATTTGTCTTGACAGGGAATCTGGTGGGAAGGTCCAGAAGACACAGGAAGTGGTTGTTCATTGCGATCTAGGTGGACCTCCAGGTCAATGGAGCGCAAATGTGGAAGGATCATGTGTTTGCGCACAAACGCCTCTCCACCCAGGAGTTTCTGCAGTATGACTTCGGCCTCGAGAACCTCTGGTTTTTGGCAAATATCTGACTGAGCAAAATCCCACAACTGTTTGGTCACTTCTTCTCTTATTGAGTGACTCAGTCTTGGGCCCGTCCATTTAGGCAACTCAAGGCCTACAGATCCATCTAAGGTGAACAGGTCTTTTCTTAACTCAAGCTCCTGTGAACTGCAGGCCTTATTAACAAACTCTGTGCTTAACGCCAGGCTAATTAAGTCATGTGGAAACTGACCTGCAAAAGCTAAACCTAGCAGACCCGTTAGCAGGTGTTCAGGAAATCGCTGAAATTCGGCTTGACGTTCATGTAAGATTGCAGTGAGACAGGGATATAAGGTGGGACACTGGCTGGGATGGACGCCCAACGTGCCGAAGGCCCACAGCATCTTGGCGGCATCTTTACTTCTGCAGTGCATGATTACATTGGGCAGCTGTTCAGCTACAGCCAGGAGGATGCGATCATCTCGGTGGTGCAGGGCAGAGCAAGCCAAGACGACATGCATGAGGCCCTGAACGCCCATCTGTGGGGCACGTAGAGGTACCTCAGAACCCATGGCCTCCAACCACGGAAGATGGTCCAGATAGCTAAAGCGCAAAATTTTCATTACATTCACTATTCCAAAATCGCTCATGTCCTTCACTACGGCGTGCGTCCTGTCCACAAGCCTGCGCACGGCTCTCTCTGACAGGCGAATCTGGGATTTGAAAAGGCCTAAGCAAACAGCTCCCAACTCTTCAGCCTTCAGTTGGTTTAAGTGATGCATGAGCAATGATTCAATGGGCTGAACAAGGGTATCGGGACATCTCCTGCCTTCTCCCACAATGTACAGTAGTTGAACCAACTCCGGTGGACCCATCTGGTTAAAGTATTGGCCAATGCTGTCAAAGAGTCTCTCCAAATACCGAGGGACGGATCGACCGAGGCAGCGCCACAGATCAGCAGCTAGTAGTGACTCATGAAGCTCCATCTCACTGGCCCGGCGGCAAAGTTCCGTTTCGTACAATCCCAAAACGCTATGTGAATGAGGGAGTCTCAAATTCACAAAGGCCCTCAGCACATCTAATAACTGCAGTTGAGTGAAGTCCTGCAGGCTTTCCACACTGTAGCGCAGCAACATGTTGAATCGGGTGTCACTTCTAACGACTGTGGTCCATTCATGGGGCAACTCGCCAAGTCTGCACAAGAAATTAGCGACATCTGAGGGTGCCATGCTGCCTTTTAGAACACTGACTTTATGAAGAATTAACAAGGCCTCATTGAGGTCAAGAGGAGACGAGTGCGGGGAGAGTTCATGGGTCATACTGCTGTATTCAGGTCGACATCTCTGAAAGGCACGTGCATCACCTTTGACATTGTGTTCTTTGGTGGTGTTTGGAGTGGCCGTGGCTTCTCTATTAGATCCAGCTTTACTGAAGGCCAGGTTTAACAGTGTGTTCTTAGCGCTGGAGAGCTGGCGAGAAGAGCTAATGCTGTAGGGGTTACTCTGTTGTCTGTAAGCGAGGTTAAACGGGAGATTAGAGTACGACTCGTCCTCGACATTAAAACGGCCCGGGCCAGAAGAATGGGCTGTTCTTGTCTGGTAGTAAGCAGAGGGGTTGTACAGCAGCTTGCTCGATGGCTGCTCTGATTTGCCTCTTTCCTCCTTTTCCATCTTTTCTTCTCCATCTTCCCTGTTTGCTGGCAGATGTTGAGCTCTGAAGACGGTACTGCGCTGTATGCGGGCATACAGACGCCTCTTTGCCTCATGGCGAAACAGCAAAGTCACAGACATTAACGGCAGACACTGCAGACCACAAAAGAGAGTTTGTTTTTAATTAACCAACATAACTGATCAGGCGTCAGCATTACTGTACCAACAGCATGAGAAAAATCACAGATCTCTTTAATATTTACTATTAGTAATAAGTAATCATTAATACATTTCTTGAAGTGAATTAACACATTTAATATCTAATGTTTCTCCTGAAATAAAGACGCAGAGATGTCACATCTGCACTGGAGTTTCAGAAGAGATCTTAACAATCTCACAGACTGACTTCAGACTTTGGTCTGCAATCAAATGCCAATATTACTGAACTCTCATTAAATTGATCCAAAACCAGATTACCAGCTACACAATAAACACGAGTTTACAGCTCTATATTCTTAATGCATTTAATTTCATGTCTCATTTATATCTATAGATATTATCCGTTTTTTTTTTCAGGAGAAACATCTGAGAGGTTTATACTTACAATATATGAAACACTACTGAGAACTTATCAAATGTAATCATCAAAATTTAAAGAGCTATTTCTGATGCATGTACGTTTCTTCCAATGGCTTACGTTGTAGTTAACCGATTGCAATCTTACTATCCCTAATTAGTTTTGCTAATATACTTCTTATAATGAACAACAGAATTTGCAATAATACGCTGTATTCTGTATTCAATGTGTTGTACATATTTCATTATTTTCTTGGGTTCAGTGTTTTCTGTTCTTGACATGAAAAGCTGCTTTGAAACAATGCAACACTGCAGAAAGCGCTAT